>BGPR01000320.1:373047-386615 GCA_013235015.1 Araneus ventricosus
CCTTTAAATTAATTCTTTTTCACGATGATATACTTATTATGAAATGTTCTATACAGTGGCGTAACTATAAGGTGACAAGACTGGTGAAATGCAACGGGCTCAGGGTATTGGTGTAGAGGCATTACAATCACATGCGAATTGAACATTCTTAGATCCGAACTTTGCATTTTGAAGAAGTAATAGAAACTTTGTTAAAATAAAAGCAGTCATACAGGGAGGTCATAAATTAATGGGCTCATTTCAAAAATTAATAATAATAATAAAAAACTAATAATGTTACATCTACGGTTGCTTTTTTTAAATGAGAGTAAGTTTTTTTAATTTTTTTTTTCAGATTGGTAACGCGCCGTTACGGTGAGTTATTTGACATCTCCCATTTTTTAGATCCACTATCTGCGAAAGTATTAAAGATAGAAGAAAAATAAAAGCATGTATTTGAAGGTAATTTTAACGCTCTTTAATTTGTTGAATCAATTATTATTCTAAAAAAATTGAATAGTTTCCAAGATATTCAAGAAAACTTAAAAAGGCAACCAGAAAACGCGCATCGGCTTCGGTGGCCATTGCGTTTGGAAATCTCTCGCCGTAGCAAATTTAGAATAATGGTACGCCACTTATCTGGAAAAAAACCTTTTTCATGTGCTCTCTCATTTAGAAAAACGCAGTTGTGACATTATTAGTTTTTTTATTAATTTTTGAAATGAGTCCAATAATTTAAGATTACCCTTTATTATAAAGTTTCATCAAACATCTCAAGAATTGAAGTAACTACTATTATAAATCCTGATGTTGTTGAGTTTGATTTTCTAAAGGCCTACCATTAACATTTGCCAGCGGTCCCATCTGTCTAGTTGCGCGACTGGTACTAATGACGTGTCGTCTGATTTGATTGCATCAGCCGTTGCATTGTCTGTGGAACGATTCTTACATCACAAGATTTACAGAGACACTTCTAGCCTAAAATCATTGCCAAGTTAATAAAAGCAAAAATGAAATTTATTCTTTGAAGTGAAGGTTCAAAGAAAATAACTTTGTTTTTAGAGAAGTTAATGATAAAAGTGAAAGCTTTATGAAACGATAAAATTGGTTTGTGTGAAAGTAAAATTCAGTTGTGTTTTTAATTTTAAAAATTTATTTAAATGAAAAAGAAATTGCGTAGAAAAAATTAATATAATTGAAAAGTTCTTTTTTTTTTGAATTTTAAAGTGGTGTAAATATGTCGAACTCATGGAGAAAAAAAGTCAAAATTTCGATTAATTTTTAATCAATTAAAAATCTAATTAAAATAAAAAAAACTCTTTTTTACTGAGCACCTACTATCCAAAATGTAACTACGTGCAAAATTTAGTAATTTAAGGTTTGTCTTGTCGAGAGTTTTTAACGATATGTAATTTGAAGAAAGCACATAGTCATGTTAAAATAATGAGTTTGAAAATTAAAAGAAAAATAAAAACAGTTTTTGAAAACATACATTTAAAAAAAACTAAAATGAAGAATTTTTTATTTTTAATTATTTTCTAAACTTTAGACATAATTTATAATTCATGGTTTTCAATATTATTCATATTGTCAATATAATTCATGATTTTATATACAGGGTGGTCATAAATTATTGGACAAATTTCAAAAATTAATCAAAAAACTAATGTTACAACTAATAATGCCAATGCGTTTTATTTTTAAACCAGAGAGCAAATAAAAAAGTTTTTTTTCCAATAGTTTGCATACCATTACGGCGGTCTAAATTTGCTACAGCGAGAAATTTCCGTACGCAATGGCTACCGATGAGCAGAAGTAATGCGCGTTTTCTGGTTTCCTTTTCTAGATTTTCTTGAATATCTCGAGAAATCGTCAATTTTCGAAATGTAATTTATTTAACAAATTTAAGAGCGTAAAAGTACCTACAAATACATGCTTTCATCCCCTCACCACCAGTTTTAATAGTTTCGCAGATAATGGTTCTCAAAAACGGGAGATGTCCAATAATTTACGACCACCTAGACCGCCGTAATGGCGCGTTAACTATCCGAAAAAAAAACTTTTAAAATGCGATCTCATTTAAAACAAACGTAGTTGTAACATTTGTAGTTCTTTTTTACTAATTTTTGAAATGGGTCCAATAATTTACGACCGCTCCGTATATTGTCGTGCAAGTAGCCAAAATTTCAAAATTGTTGCGCATAAGGAGTGAAAAATCGATTGCAAAATTCTGTCTGTATAAACAGGAAACAAGTCAACTTAAATCAAAGTACGTAGCAAACGATTTTCAACATAAAAGATGTTATTTTAAGTAATGTACTTATTCTTCTATACTAAATTTAATATATAAACATTTGCTCAGCAAACTTGTGCACTAGACTGTGAAGTGAAGTTAAATAACTATTTGCTTATGTTTTCAAAGATAGTCTAAAATTATGTTAGAATTAGCTTGAAAATTCAATATTTGTATAATGAATCTATTGAATTCAATAATTTAATCAACTAAGATTTTAATTACCTTCCTTACTTAATTAATTTTTCGTATAAGAACAAAATGAATGGTGTCTGGTTGCTTATTACTACATTATTAATTAATTTAATTTTTATCTATTTATAGATTATTTTGAAAACTTTCATCTGCAAAAGACAAATTTTAATTGGTTTCAGTAACATATCTTTAGGTAGAACATAAATCTTCCGAGACAAATAGTTAGAAATTTTTTGTTAAAATTTGGATAACTAATATTGTAGAAATGATGAAATGGAATTATAATCAAGGAAATCAAAAATAATATAAATTGTTCCATGCAATTTTTGCAGTTTTTGTCCAACATTCTATACGCGGTGTCCTTTCTAAACTTGATCCAATAGCTAATTAGAGATAGGCATGTACTTCCAGTTGGAAAAATGCTTTAAATGAAATAAAGAATTATATTTAATGTTATTTGAGCCAATAAATGTACTGCTGAAAAAATTCCCAAATCTAAATTTTCATTTAAATTTAGATTTTTTAAGACCCGCTCCTATTAGTCATATTTAGTAAAATATTCTTGACACACTAACATTTTAAACAAAAATAAAGTTACACTCTTCGGCGACTAAATCTGACCGAGTTATGAAGCTGTGACGTATTCGACAGTGTCGAACAAATGGTAGCAAGTCAACAGCCATACTAACATAAAATCTCAAGGAATTTAATTGATAGGAAATAAAATATTTACAATACATGAATTGTACATTTCTTGACTATTGGAGGATAATTAAGTAATTCGGTCTCGATTAGTTAGAATAGAAAGTTCTATTAGTCTTCGGAGAGTCTGGTTCTAGGACGGTAAGAGACTAGAATTTATCCGCTGCCCGGAGTTGAAGACGGAAATCAGTTCTATCTTGAGAATGCCCAACAAGAGGAAGACGAGAGAGTTCAGTATAAGTCTCTAGACTTCCAAATAGCACGACTTCGGTGCGATAAGTTATTACCTACGATCAGTTTAGTAAAATACACTTCGTTTCCTTCAGGAGAGCGAGGCTCTATTCGGAGAAATAGTTCCCTAGAAGTACAACGGTACTTCTCAAAACCTTGCGTGATTTTGCTATCACGGCTTCGCAAAACAGAGCTAATGCTCTAACAGATGAGATTTAATCTCATCCAAAAAAATCTTCTTCACTCTCGGATCAAGAATCCGAAAAGTGAGTCTTCTCTCATAATTTCTCTCGTTCCCCGAGATGGGGGTCTCTCTCTTCTTGTTACGTTTCCCCCCGATTTTCCGTTGATAGGTTGAGGAGGGTAAGGAGATCCGTATGATGGCCTGTCATTCGCTCTCGCCTGTGGAGACCTAAAGTCCATGACCTGCCCCTTTTTGGATCAGCTGATCCGCTACCATCAATCTGGTGATTTTTCAATCTCCAACCTAGGGCGTGACAACCCGACAGTTTTATAGTCTGGTTTTAGCATTTTGTCGTCTCTTTGACGCCGTCCAATTGTAAGAATCTGTATTTCGCAGGGAAGCTGTATAGTTCAAGTGGGGGGTCTTAGACCCCACGCAGACCGACCACACGGGTGCTTTTAGTAGCGTCTTTCTCTGGGAATTATATGATTTTCTGAATTCTCACAAAGCTTTGAACATCGCTTCTAGACAATTATGAAATTTAACGCTTCTTGACTCGGCAGGTTTTAGTCGCAGGAGAGTGGAACTTTTTTTGTTTAAAATGTTAGTAAGTCAAAAATATTTTTCTAAAAGTGACTAAATAGGAAAGAGTAGATACAGCGTGCCCACTAAAGTCCCTTTCCACCCTTTTAACCGCCGAATGGCTGCAGCTATGTTCATAAGAGTGGTGTCTAGGTATGGTAAGTGACTATGCGCTACTGGATAAAACCACTTACAGCGCCACCTGGTGGAAAACGGTGGAGTTAGTGTTATTACCTCTAAAACAGTGCGAGATAAAGGAAAAAAGTGAATTACAAAGTTGTAGAATATCATATCGATTTAGTACAAAAAGATACCTTGTGGACATAAATGCTTAGAACAGAACGCTTAAAACACGTATTTGTTTGTTCGCGATTTCCTACACTGACACGTGACAAAACATTCTTAGAAAGAAAAATAAAACAACTATTTATCACAAGATACCTTTATTTTCGATGTTCAAACTTTTCTCCGTCAGCTGCAATGCACATCTGGACCCTTGTTTGAACTTCACGCTGCACACGGTGAAGTATAGTTTCGTGACGTCGCAGTTTCGGAAGCCGCAAACAAACAAATGTGCATTTTAAGCGTTCTGTTTTCAGCATTCATGACCATAAGGTATCTTTTTGTACTAAATCGATGATGCTGTACAACTTTATAATTCACTTTTCCCTCTATCTCGTACCATTTTAGAGATAAGAACGCTAACTTCACTGTTTTCCACCAGGTGCCGCTGTAGGTGGTTTCATCCAGTAGCGCATAGTCACTTTATCATGCCTAGACATCATTCTTATGAAGATAGTTGCAGCCATTCGGTAGTTAAAAGGGTGGTGAGGGACTTTAATGGGCACCCTGTACATGCAGATTTCGTAATTTTTTCAGTTCATTTATTGACTCAAACAACGTGCAATATAATTCTTTATGTCAATTAAAGAATTTTTCCAATTGGAAGTATTTGCCTATCTTTAACAGTTTAGAAATCATTTTTGGGCCATGTTCAGAGTGAACACTCTGTATGATGATTGCTATAATTTAAAACTAAGCTATGTAAAAGTATCAGAAAAAAGGATATGGTCGAATTATTTCTATTTCAAAAACATATAAAATTCGATATAAAATTTTTTAATTTTTTATAGCTTCTTTATGAGAGTCAAAAATAATTTCACTACTTCGACAAATTAATTACTTTACCTGAATATTCGATTAATTACATTTTCTGGAAATATGGTAAATACATTTTTAACCCTTTGCAGACAGGTAACTTTAGAACACCCAGGTCAGGTTGGAGCACTTTATGCGCCATCTCGTTTTCTCCAATTCTACGCTTATTTTATTATACACATTTTTATGGTATAATAAGATTTGAGGTTGAATGGATGGATGATACAAACATTCGTGTTCGAGTTTGATTCGTGAACTGGATTGTCTTCCATGCCAGTCTCAAAATCAGTTTCTTGGTCATTGTACTCAGTCACTTCTCCATCGAGATGTAATACATGAGATTCGTCCTCAGCTGGTATTTACTTGCTTAATTCTTCCAAAACAGCCGAATATTGCTCCGTAGGGATACTTTCACTCCGTTTCGTGATGGCCAGGTTGGGTTATTGAAAGCGTTTCATGCGCTTTTACGAGCGATCAGACCGAACTGCCTGATTCTTTGTCCACGGAAACTATCGGAGCATGTAGGAGGAATGTTAATACGAGGTTAGAGGGGTGGCGAGCTCTTCACCTTCGATAGTTTTTATTTAGCTTACGGTAAATACCCACTGGTGCACTATACGCCGGACCTGTCCACAAAGGTTTAAGTTAACATATTTGTTTCAGTTGTAATATGTTAAAAAAATTGTTAACACTTTAGAAAAGTTAAAAGAATGAAAAGTTTTAAAACAATGGTGCTCATTGTTTTAGCACAGGTCACTTCGACTTACTAACGAGTTCCGTTCCGACTGACAGATCAAAAGCCGGTATATATTTTTCAACAGTATTTTCATTCAAACCGGTCATAAAAATTTAATGAAAGAAAGAAAAAAGAAAACATAAAAATGTAATCCATCCTCACGTTCCATCTGCACACTTTTTGCGCCTGCGCCAGTCGGTTGTGATTTCACCAAAATAGGGGCGGAAAGATGGAAGCGGAGATGTTTATTTTTTACTAAGCAATACATAGAAACATTACTCCACTTTCAAATTAAAATAAAATACTAAAGTTCAAAAAGAAAATGAGTCTCGACATCAGGAAAGAATAGTTGAAAGAAAATGGCGCCTAACAAAGAACTCCGGAAAAGTGCTTCTCTTACTACTGCGTGTCACCCCTCTAAAATGTAAAAACGTCCAAAAGAGGTAGAAGCGGGTTTCAGAAACGAACAGTACGTGCAATTTTTTCACATATACTGTGAAAAATACATAATATGTACTCTATTGTAACAAAAGTCCAACCAAATTTATGTTTTGTGGTATCTAAGTCAAGGAGAAGGTGTATTGAGAACCAAACATTCCGTTATAATTTGAATCGCACCTTCTTTTTAAATTTTTGTTCAAATTTGGAATAATAGATATTAAATTACATTAAATTATTTGTTATGTTACTAATATTTTGTTTTTTGTATGCAGCTGCAATTGCGCGCTACTTAAGCATTGTGTAATTTTTATTGTCTAAATTTTATGGTTTAAATTTTGTTGTTTCTGTTTAAATTTTATGTAAAATTTATTTTAAATTTATTCTACTTTTTCTAGTAAATTGTTTTTAAGCTCATATTTATATACATATTTTTGGGGGAGGCATTTCACATGTGTTTATGGAATGTTTCTTTTCATATTTTGATTTCAGCGAAAGATTTCCTTTAAATTTTTGAATTTCTTTTGATTTATCTGCATGTATTCACGCACTTCTTTTCTTATTTCATGCAAATTTAGTTAGGTGCACACCACAGGATGAAAAACAGTAGTTTTGGCGCTTCTTGAAAAATTTCGCAATAGTTATAATAGATTAAGCAAATAGTTAATCATCTGAAGGATCAGTCAAGGGATCTTGAGATTTTAGGAAGATTAAAGCGAAATGGATTAATTGAAAAGAACACTTTAAATATTCCGAAACAGAAGAAAACCATTCTTAAAATGATATTGTCTGGAAGAAAATCATTTTTATAAAACAACTAGATTTATTTCAAAACTCAATGTAAAAAAATCCGTATTTCAGGTTGAAAAGTAAAAACAATAATAATATTCAAAAAACTAAAGCACGCTTTTAAATTTATACATGATTTGATTTGATTTGATTGGTTTATTTTGGGGATTTTCAGCAACAAAGGCTATTATCCCCTATTTATTCCAAAGTTCTTTTCAATCCGTAATCAAAAAAGGAGATGAAAATTGCCATCAAAAGACGGGATAAAATTATTGCCGATCTGATTCGGTCAAGAGAAAAAAAAGATGGCACCTTCTTAAAAAGGCCTCTATATTCTTTCTAATTTATACATGACGCAGAGGCTTCTCAAAGTTTCTAAACGGATAATTTTAAACGACGTTGGCAGTAAATCTTTAATCGTTAAAAGAAAACTAAATAAATAAATGGAAATATTGAAATACAATTTTTTGATTGATCGTAATTTTAATGATGGAAGATAGAAAGTGGAGGAGTTCTTTTTTCTTTAAATGCGGCAATGTTATTAAATTTAATCTTTCCGTTAGAAAAAACTATTCTAAATATTCTTAATCTGAAATTAAAATTCTAATCCGTGTTGAAATGTTCGATTTCTCTCCCTAAGCAACTACTATATGTGAATATATCTTGTTCAATGCGAAAAAAAAAATGTTGGAAAAAATAAACATTGTTTACCAAACAATCCTAAAAAAATATCGATTTTTCTCCTTCGCCGGTAATCGATTCAAGCAAGAATGGAACTGAAAATCTCTTGCTGCTCGGAGAAAGATGATGGGGTTCATTGGAAATTCACTTCTCATCTATTTATATACAGATGGACCGCCAAATCTTGAGAATAAAATATTTATTTCGTGACCAAAATATTTGCAGCAAATTCTACAATGGATCGAAAGAATGGATATGTTCCGATTGTGAACGGCATCCAACTTAAAAGTGTGCGCAATTTCAAAATATGCACAAAGTTTGCCGACAGACTGGATGCAAACATATTTACAAATACTCTGTCGGTAAATTTTCAAACAGTAGAAACTGTTGATCTTTGCAAAGACAAATAATGATTTAGAATTGAAGCAGAAGAGGTTTTTTTTCAAGTTTGAGGTTCAGATTAGGATTTTGTTTAAACAACAACAAAGTTTCCATATTTTTGTGTATGAGAGGTTTTAAACTGAAACAATCTGTCTACTGAATCAATAAATACTTATTTTGAATTTAGAAAGTTTTGTTTCGTATATTTGTAACCTTTTGCGAAACACATTTTACAGTTCTGAAGTGAAACTATAGAAAAGTATGAATAAGATGACTTATAAACCAAGTAATGTAATGAACTGATAATGAATATTTTAATAGCTCTCATGCAACTAAAGAAAAATAAAATATTACACTTATCAGATATTTCCAAGTAGTGCTTTAACGGATTTCTAAACATTGAATGCTTACAACAAGATAATGTTTTCAGGCTGGCCTTTTTTCTGTAAATTGCCTAATGTAAAAATAATTACTCACAGAGTGCAACGACTGATGCTGTCAAGTCAGATGAAGCAAGACAAACGAACCAAGCCTAAAACATTACCATTCTGCAATGTTTCGGACTAGAGGTTCGAATCTCCTTTAATTCTTTTGTTTTTCTCTGTCAGATGACTGTGAATGTGTAATGTGCAGATATCTTTATCAAATGTAAGCATTAAAAGCAAGCGCTTGTATATAGAACTAGAGTTAATGTATAAAGAACTAGAGATGGAGGTTATTGCGAAAATAACCGGTTTTCGGTTATTCAGGTTTTTTCACCTCCGGTTTAACCTGGCGGTTATAACCGCTCAAAATAACCGGTTTTTGAAATAACCGGTTTTCGTTTTTTTTTATAAAAAAAGCAGTCGTTTATTGACAAAATTTATCATTAATATTGTTTTTACAGGAAATCAATCCATCGGACAATATTTATCCGTTCAAAAAGACTCTTTCAGTAATCCGCCAACCAACAGACGCCTCGAGGAAGCGGTTATCGGTGATTGGCCTGAGATGATGCAATTCAAAGCTCCATAACTTAGTAAATTTTAGTCTAATCGAACCTAAAATCGAGCCTGTCTTCCGATCCGGTTTTTCTATCCGGTTATTGGATTTTAAAAAAATAACCATTTATAACCGGGACAAAAAATAACCGTAAAAACTGGTTAACAAAAAAAAATATATTCTTTTGTGAGTGAACACGATAATTCAAAAAACACTACGAGCTAGACGGACAAATTTTGCTTTATTGTTGTTCAGGGGTGTAGTAGAGATGGAACGCACCGGAACGGCATTCCGGCATTGCTTTTTTCCACAAGAGAAATAAACAAGAAAAAATTGTGGGAACGTCCTTAAAACAGCGCGATTTTTGTCACCCAGGTTAGAGCGTTCCGGCACATCTTATTTTGCGACTAGGCCACTGTTGTTATTACACTTAAATAGTAGAGTTGCATGAAATTTTTCGCTCAATACGTCAGCCGAAAAAGTTGCTTTAGTTAAACGCATACCTTATTTTTTTCCAACTTTCGAAAATTACCTGTGATTTTGATTTGTGCAAAAAATTATTCTCTGAAAATTTAGACACGCTGGACATTAACAACAACAACAATAACAACCTGCTTAGCCAGTTAGAGTCCAGCGTTCTATTTATGGGACAGTACCTTTCACTCCCATGGTCAAACCTAATGCTTAACAGTGTTTCTTTTCTGCTCAATTTATTAAGTATTCCCAAACTCCTAAACAGTTTTCAACAGGCATTTACCACTAGTTAACTAGATTTTGAAGTCGAAATGTCGCCATTTTGAAATTTTTTGATTTTTTCCTTTGATTTATTTTTGATGTTATGCAGGCAATTACAAAGAAATTTTTATTTTTGATATTTTACTGTATTTTAAAAATCTTTAATATTTATGTAAAAAAAGCTTTTGAAAATAATTTTCTACAGATTTTTTTACATTTAAAAAAAATAATACCCCACCCTCCAATTTTTTTCTCCGAACTTGATTTTACTTTACAGGTAACTTAACCTTATTGTTTTAAATCTGTGCTTTAAATTCATTTCGGCTTTAATGGGTTTTATGTTCTGCTTTGTTTCTTTTTGCTACGTTTCTTGTCAATTTGATGAAACGCCACTGGCACAGTGCCCTTTTGTTTCCTTTTATGGGTCGCAATGTGCAATATCAGATTGAATAACACGTAGGTGCAATCCTTTATACTGCATGATATAAGCGACATTATTTTGAGGAATAATAAGAAAATTCCGTGATCACCTCCCAATTATTTTTAAGATTCATACTCAACAAATATGCATTTCAGCAAAAACAAACAAAAAAAATGCAGAAAAATTCATCTGTAGGAATAAATCTGTGTAGTTAAAATGGTTCAACATTGTTTTTATTCGCTATAGCTTAAGGTCTGTTAATTCGTTCTATCTACATTAAAGTAAGGTGATAAATAATGCAGTTAATCGATGGCATTAAGAACCATGGATATAATAATGCGTTTGCCGATATAGTATAAGCGTTTCCATGTACCTCATCTTAGTTGCTATTTAATCAAAATTATTTTGCATACTGATAATAAACACACGCCTTAGAGCACTTAAATAAACAATGAACTTATAAAAACTGAATTACGTGTTTTGTATTACCTCTATTATTTTCCGTGAAAGGAAGTTATTAACTCCCCACTGGCAATTATGTTTGCTCTAAAAAGAAAAAATAAGTTAAGAAAATCGTAAAAACAAATATTTTTTTCTTTGTAACCTTTCTAAACATCTTGTTCCTGATGAAAATATAAATCTTCATTTAATTCTCAAATTCCAAATTTTATAAGAGGAAGAAAAAAACTTACTTTTTCGTAACCAGTAACGAATATTTATTTTCACATCTAATATAAACATAAGACCGCTTTTTAAGCGACGGAATATCGCATATTAAGTTTGTGACGAACTAAAAATGAAATATTTCTGTTCTATCAACCGAAAAATTACAACAGCTGCTTGTTCTTCTGTGTTGAGTTTTCTGCACAGAAAAAAAAATGGTGCCATATTCAGTCTAGAAAAATGTTAATTATATGATTGTTCACTTTACTGTTATTTTATTTTTTAACAACTATTGTATAAATCTTTATAAAATGTGGAAAGTTATTATTATCAAAGAATAGAAGATAAAAGAGAGTATAAAGAGATGTAGAAAATATAATTCAAAAAATTATTTCGAGCATAAATGTTTAGTTAAAGCTGATTGAATCCGTGTTAGCGTCTTTTTTCACTGATTCGTGTTATAATTTCATCGACTGCATTTTTCTCCCTAAAATTATATAGAGTTCAAAATCAAGTATAGTAAAGAACCGTTTATACGTCTTTCAAGGGACTGACGTAAAACGACGTATAACTTTCATTATTACAAATTGAATTCCACTAATGCAAATTCATTTAAAAGTAATAATTTTTAAAAAGTTTTTAAGATGGTACTAGTATAATAATACATGGTATGGAAATCAATAATTAAATTTTAAAATTAAACATTTATCATCAAAGTGAGAAAAATCATGTCTTTATTGCATATCTTGAGTACTAATTGTGCATATCTTAAGTTCTATTGTGCCATATCTTGAATACTAATTGTGCATATCTTGAATACTAATTGTGCATATTTTGAGTACTAATTGTGCATATCTTGGGTACTTATTGTGCATATCTCATACGATTTATGTGTATGCAGGTGGGAGTTTAATAAAAAAAATTTTTTAACCGTCGTCTCATGTGCTGAGTGTCTATGAGTTTTAAGTACATTATTTTGAATCGAATTAACTTCATTCAATGTTTTTTCACTATTCATTTGACGAAAAAAAGTTCTATGTTTTTCAATGAAGTGCATTGCGTCTTTAAAGAAAGGTGGAATAGCTTCTTAATCATCATTTAAATTAGCAATTTGTCTTCTATTAATTCATCAACTGTGAATAATTTCGAAGTCATGATATCTTTATCACAGTTCATATGTTACCGGCAATGTATGAAACGCCGGCATTCTATAGAATACCTAAGCATTTTATAGAATGCCGGACGTTTTTAGTCAAAGTATGATAATTATTATATACTTTCCCTAGGCATTGTATATAATACCTAGGCAATATATAGAATGCAAATGTTATTTATCGAAGGAATGAAAAAAGGTCATGATAAGGCTGTTATTTAAAAGACGTGCATTCCTCAAAAATACAAATGCTATTTTGAGAAAATAATGAAAGAGTGCAATTAAAAAATGGTATTCAAAAGAAAGAAAGATATTGAAAAAATATTCAATAAAGAAAATAAAGTTAAGAAAAATGAGAGTTGTACAAAACAAAATTTATGCCTTTCTTATTAAAGAAAATAAAATGAAATATGAACCTACTTCTTGCATCAAGAAAAGAAATAATTTTTTTGAACTGCACTTAATTTTATTTCTTATAAAATCGAATCGGCGATATACACTATATGCCCAAAAGTATCCGGACACTTGCAGATTTTCACATTTTTTAGAATTTCTCCGGAATGGTTTAACCGACTACCTTTAAACTTCGGACATGTAAAGAATAGACAATAACTCACATTTTACATTGAAGATTCGATCCTGAGGGCAATTAGGGGACCGTCTACAAACTGATGAAGACAAAAAGGTGTTTGGCCCACCCCGCTTCACAGAATAACAAGACAAGACAGAATAACAAGATGAAACTTTCATAAATGGTGATGTTTAATGTGCATAATATTTACAGGAATTTTCGTAAACTCAGCTCAAATATTTGGGAAGATATAAAGGTTTTCTTAAAAAATCTCAACTTTTTTTCATGTATTGTTTCATCCTGTTCCATACAGTCAAATCTAAAAGCTAGTAGGACTCTCTTTGAAATGTTAACATTTGGAAAATAAGGATATGTTTAGAAGAATGGTTTTAATTTTGAGCTCTAGCAAAAAAGCCAACATTCTTTATAATTTCTTTTTGCAAAGTTGATGAATAAGGAACAAGCTGGGAAAAATAAAAAATCTGGAACATCCTGTCTAATCTGAATGTCTGTTCACTCTTTATATATACTAATGGCATTATATTCAAAGAATCTGATACTGATATTAGCTAATAAAATGTGATCTATATCTATGATTATGAAAGCTGAGAGGGCCCCTAGCTTTAGAAATCACCAGCCATTGTGACATCTGGGCGCCTGTCAATGGCGCTGACGAATTGTTACGTGTATTTGAG
>BGPR01000320.1:397610-435239 GCA_013235015.1 Araneus ventricosus
TGCCTCCGCGGCCTTCCTGAGTTTTTTGAATATCTGATGCGAACATGAGACCGCATACTCCTACAGGATATGAAAAAAAATTCAGAAATATTCTTTATTCGTTGCAAAAAATTCTGTGTTTTCTTCCTCTTTGAAATTTAAAAAAACTGAGATAGGTTGCTTGTTAAGCAAGGATATGTTGCTTTAACGATATTGTTGTAAAACTTTCGTAAATCTAGACGTGAAGGTATCCTAGCCGGGTATTATTTTTGCTACTAAATGTCAAATTGTAAACCTGAATTTGTATTCAAAATATTAATCATTTTTTATAAAATTCAAATATTATCCAATTATATGCTTGTTTAAAGGAAAATTTGTCCTTCATTGTGAACTCTAATTGAATTCATCTTGACGTACATCTTAAATGAGATATTAATGTGGTAAAACTTAGTACCATTTTGTAACTTTTTTTTGTATTTCGCGGTGAACTTGCGGCAGCTTGGTAATTTTCTCCCGCATGTGGCTGGCTTTAAAGCGACGTTTGGCGACATTCATTATATAGTATCATTTCGAAGTTTCTCTTTTTATGTCATTTAAAATGCATTTTATTTTTGCACTTTTATTGAATTTTTTGTTCTTATATTAGCATATCGATGGCAGCCCATGTATCTTTCTTCTACTTTTATTAATTATGAACTTGGGGAAGCTTGGTAATTTTCTCCCGCATGTGGCTGGCTTTAAAGCGACGTGTGGCGGCATTCATTATCTAGAATCATTTCGAAGTTTCTCTTTTTATGTCATTTAAAATGCATTTTATTCTTGCACTTTTATTGAATTTTTTGTTCCTGTTTTGTTCTTATATTGATATATCGATGGCAGCCCATGTCTCTTTCTTCTACTTTTACTAATTATCAAATCATAGTTTATTGTTCGTCTGGTGAAAGTTTGTGTGTGAGCGCGAGATCGTCGGGAACGATGTTTGGTTAACTTTTGATAAATCGTTTATCCGAATATGTGTGAGCTGTGTTGCAACACTGGCCCTGATTTCTTAGTGGGAACATTTCAAATAACAATATGTTGTTATATCGTCACTTAAAAAACAACACCATTAATCTCAATTTTTCTAAAATTTCCCAGAGGAAAGAAAAACTACTGAACTTTTTGGCAACCAGTAACGGATATTTCTGTTTTTTGACATAGACTTACGTTTCTCCATAGTGGTCTAATGGTGTGTCGGGAAAGGAAAAAATTATGACTCTTTTCGTGGTATTTTTAAACTCTTATTGATCCTCAACCAAATAACATAGAGAGATGGTTTTAGTTTCATTTAACAGAAAAAGGTTGGCATTGAAGATTGCAAACCGAATTTTAGAATTTGGAATTACGAGTTAGTCACAGTCGAGATTCAAAGTTGGTGAAAATCACTAAAAATTTTGACGACGTCACAGCGACCGATGCGCGCACGCGGACTATCCAAGTACATTTGGCAATTCATTCATCGACCTTCCCTTCACGCGAAATATTACTCAAGAATTGTTGAATTACGTTGTGCTGAAGTTAAACGTTTATAGCTCTGCAACCAAATAACATAGAGAGTTAGTTTTAGTTTCATTTAACAGAGAAAGGTAGACATTAAAGACTGCAAAAATAATTTTAGAATTTGTAATTACGGTTTAGTCACAGTCAAGTTGCAAAGTTTGTGAAAATCCCAAAGAATTTTGATGACGTCACAGCTGCCGATCGGTTGTGAGCGGTATATTAACTGGATTTTAACAGATTAATAATTAATTCTTTTCAGATTAATTAATTCATTCAAATAACATAGAAAGGTCATACAGCATAGGACATAGGTGAAAGTCACATAGAGCTATTTTAGTCACAGAAAGTCACAGTTGATTTTTCGATTAATTAACTGTCTTTAATTAATTATTATTATTAACAGTTGTTGATTTAGATGAGCTGTCCTTTCCATCGATTTAATTGAGTTGAGTTGGTTTTAGTTTGATTTAACAGAGAAAGATCATAGGTCGTAGGTCAAAGTCACACAGAGCTACTTTAGTCATACAGAACAACTTTAGTCACAGAAAGTCACAGTTGAGTAAGGTAAGTAAGTCTACGCCTCTCAATCCCAGCGGCCGTTTCGCAGAGGCAGGTTTCCTGTCGACTTTTTTTTACATCTGATAGGAACATGCGGTCCCTTGTTCGTATCAGAAGTTTAAAAAATTGAGATAGGTGGTGTTGCTTGCTTAGCGACTATATGTGTTTTGTAAAATTAAAAATGGAAAAAGCCTGGTCTTGAATTAA
This sequence comes from Araneus ventricosus, assembly GCA_013235015.1. Classification (NCBI taxonomy): domain Eukaryota; kingdom Metazoa; phylum Arthropoda; class Arachnida; order Araneae; family Araneidae; genus Araneus; species Araneus ventricosus. The sequence goes on from BGPR01000320.1 coordinate 399,894, forward strand.
AGGAATTAAGTTGAATTATGAATTAAAAGAGTTAACGGACTTCAACAATCTGCATGAGGGGAAAATGATGCTGACGAGAACGCTCAATTTTGAGTTGCAAGTTCGTTATTTCTGTACTGTCCTACCGCCAGCAGAAAATCCCTGGACAGGTTACCGCAAGTAGACGAGCCGAAGAAAGGAGGTAAACGGGTATAAAATCAACCGCAACATTTGGCGAACTAAGCACACTTAGTAAGGCGAGAAATCGTTTTCGACCGTGGCACAAAGCGAAACGAGATTTCCGTCGGTTCTATCTGCCCCAAATGAAATAAAGCCCTTTCCTTCACACCCAAAATACAGCGGAATATCCCGTTTCCATAACACCCGCCACAGGCATGTCTGCTGTCTAGGGTTTTTCTCGTGGCGGTAATACAGTATTGAACAATTTTAAAACTCTCTGCTCCCGCCAGTAACCTAAAAAGAGTCACCCCGCCTACCCTAGCATCAGGGTGAAACTGAATGACAGCCGCTGCAATAGCTCGAGTACGCAATAATCGGCCACGGCCCGACCCTCGAAGGAGGTAAGTACTATCACTGGGGAAGGGGATAGAAAATGGGAGTTGAGTCCACATTGGTTCCCTCTGCCAAAAAAATGCAATAAAAACGGGTTTGTTGGATTGGGCTTGTGTATCTCCTGCATCATAAGCCCAGTGTCCTCATTACTAAGTAATTATTATTTTCTTACCCTGTGATAGTTTTGGACGTTTTCCACGTGTTGTGTTGAAATTGTTTTAAAGAAAATAAAATCTTTTCTTTCTTTTCTTAACTTGAATTTTTTTTTCTTGAATTTTTTTTATGTGTGTGTGTGTTTTCAGTGACATTTTGTTTTGTGTTGTTTTTCGTCGGGGTGGGGTTGTTAAGAAATTACTCCTTCAGGGTGTTTGTTTGTGTGGGTTGAATTTGTTAGCTTTATTTTTTCAGTTTTTCTATGTGAATTTAAAAGTGCTTTTCAAATGAAAAAAAAAATGTTTTTATAAATTCCTAAAATATTATTGTATTTTTCTTTATTTTGGTTGGGTTCACATTGTAAATTGATATTTTGTACTAATGTAATTGCTCAGGATTATTCTGAGATGTATTTAAATTCCATCTCTGTTTTTGGGTGTAGTATGTGCAATAGTTTAGTGTATTGTTGTGCAAGTTATTGTATAACATGGGCTAATATTTTTGTTTCCTAAATCCACCCAGCTCTCCTTGTCCTTGGAGACTGGGGGTCTGTCTCCTTTCGTGCTAACGGCAATCTCTCTTTTTTCCTTTTATTTTTAATCATAATTATTCCCCACCGTCCCGCTAAGGGCCTTACACCCTTTCGGGTGGGCCGGGTCGGTGTGTGTTCCATTACTGTACCTACAGCCAGGAGCGAGACCCCTCTAACCTATCCGGCGGCTTCTCATCCACGTACTCGTGGTGCCCCCAGGTGGGTCCTCCATTTGCTAGTAGTGAAGTGTGGAATAGTTCGAATATGCCTCTTTGCTTTCAAAGATTTAATGCGCATATTTACTGTATTTAGTTTCCCCCTGTTCTCAAGTTTTTATAAGCCTATTTGGTCAGCCTCTTGAATTATCACAGTTATTTGTCTTGCAAGTCATCGAAGCTACCACAGATCAATATAAAAACTAATACAAATGTGTGACATAAAAATTCAGATTCTTTGAATAAAGAATTTTTATTTATTCAATACATGAAAAAATCTTCAATAACATACAGTTGAAAAGTTCAAATACTTTTTAAAATATAAAGCTCTAAACTACAGGAAATAATAAATTATTAATATAAATAATAGCACAGCACATATACAAATATACATAGATACATATTTCACCACTAAGAACTGTTTATATACAAAAATGACATATCCATAAATAACACCTATCACATAACTGTGCACAAGAAAATATAAGTAAAATTCCCATCATACATAATATTTGGTACATTTCTTGTGCATAAAAAATATACTTCCCTTATGGGATGACTAGAAATAAAAATATTTGGTCACTTTAATTATAGACGTACATAAAATAAAGCTATTATTTTAAAAACACCATTTGCAAATTATTTGTGCATGCTATCACATTATAATATTCGCAGTTACTGACCAGTATGCTAACTGAAATACAAAACTGCATTACATATAAGCTTGCAGATACATAGAAGTTTGCTTCGCAGTGAAAACCATAAAAATTGATTGTGAAGTGCTACTTCTAAGTTTTAAACAAAAATTTAGTTTATGAACTTAGTTAATTCGGCGGCATCTCTTAAAAATGCATTGATGATATGTCTTACAAGTCATCCTTACAGTTTCTTAAATACAAATTTGGCACCTTTAAATGTTTTAGAATGATTTTGATACACAAGTTGTGTTTCTATTAGCACATATTTTTCAATACAAGTACTATTAATAAGAATTTGTAACAAAACTATAATTTAACTAATATTAAAGTAAAATTTCATTGTAAGCCCAATAATTTAACCCTTTCAGCGGTGGTTTCTCGTCAGAACCACCTTTTTATGAGCTTATTCCTTATCCAGGGGGTAGACCTGACGATTTATTAGAAATAATGCGTTTTTAGTATCTAATAAAGACAAAAGATGGCAGCAGCAATTCTATTTTTTCCTAAAGGATTTATACAATCATTAACATTGTTTTCACGAAGAAAAAAAATAAATTGCTTGTGCCCCTTAATTGACTAAACTTCAAACATAATTTAGCTACAATTTTATCGACCCAACAATTCTTGATACTCAAATTTCTTAATAACATGAAATAAAGTCAGATTTCAAATTCTTAATTTGATTTTATTTGTTTCAATATATTGTTTTGAAATATAATTTTGAAATGAGTCAGAATTAAAAATTTCTATTTATATGACAGATGTCCATATATGGCATATTACGAAAGAGCGTCAATGCAAACCTTGCTTCGCCATTACCTTATTACCATTTTTTGTCAAACATTATTTATTATTTTTGGTAATGAAATAGAATACAAAAAATGGATTTTAGATTTTGATAAATATTTATAAGAACTTCCTAAACGGCACATTCTTCATAAAACAATAGATCAAGGGTTATTAATAATATCAATTTTAGTGATAGCAATTCAAAAATTCAGTTATCGTTACTGAAGGTACTCTTTTAGTTTTGAAATAAGAAATGGCGAATTTTTAAAAGCAAATTAAAAAGTAATTTAGTTTGACTAAATGCTTAAAATTCAAGCAAAGACTTTTTGCTTATTTTCCCTGAATTTTGGACGTTAGATGGATGCTTACATATATGTAAAGTAAGTAAAAACTTCATGAAAAAATAAGTAAATAAATTTCTGCTTTATATGGAACAAATTTTATAGATAAAATATTTTGAGTACCATTTTATTTATTAAAGATGACTTGTCCTATTCCATTATAAAGGCAAGAACAATAAGATTATAAAATTAAGCAAGATTTTTAAGTACAGAACTACAAAACTAACAGTTTGTGTCTTAAAAGATAATGACTCGATGCCAACTGCAAAAGATTAATTAAATGATGATGGCATACATTCTTCGAACTTTCAAGAATGCAGTATTGGCGATCATACTTAAGCTATGTATTACCAAACACATATTTTTCATATTTAATATAAACACGTTTAATAAACTTACAAATACCATCAGTGGAGCACCGTTGAATTCACAGCTGTCTATCGTAAAATATGGTTGTAACTAAACTTTCATACATGTTAACAGCAATACATATACTTTAAGATTATATAATAATTTGTATAATACATTAATCTTACAGTTATATTGTAAATAACATAAATATATTCTTTTTTTCACCAAAGTACATGCATTTAAGTACAATAATACAGTAGTCTGTGTAATCCGGCACTTCACCAATCCGGCCCCTCCACTAATCCGACGTTTTCAGAAGGGTGAGTAGGAGCGTTAAAGGGAAAACACGTCACTGCATGGGGAAGTCAGTGACGTAAGCCATAGGCTGTTGCTCAGATTTTGAATTATATTTTCTAAAATTTATTTTATATGTTACGGTCAGTGTGAGTAAACGAGATTATCCCTTTATAGTTCTCTGGTATAAATAGTTACCACCTACGAAAGATTTTTTCTCATGTCTCGAAACATTATTGTAAAATGATAAATAGTTTAATTGGATGCTTAACATTCCATTGAGCTGAAATAATAACCTAGATAAACATTAATTTTATAGTTTAATCGTAATTAAATTCAAAAGTGGTAAGTATGCTTACCAATGCCCGTTCACGGTTTGAGTGTTTTCATAAGGAAATCATGTTACAGCATATGTCATTAAATTTCAACTCACGGAAATTTTTCAGAATTAAAACGAAGTCGTATTTTGTTCTTTTATATCTAACACATCCTTATATTTAAATATCAGCATTTGTTACTGAATTTATTTAATTTAAATTCAACTTTCATTTTTAAAATTCAACAAAAACTGTTGATGCAGGAGGAGTTTCTATAAATTCGAGATCTTCCTGTTAATGATCTTATACATATTTTAAATTAAATTTTGGTGTGTTCATTATTTAAATTCCCTAGTTTATGAGTTTTTAGTTTCTTTATCAGCACAAAATGTGGTTAAGATATTATTAGTAAAATTGTGTTAGGTTGCAACAGTTTTATTTTTATGCAATGTAGCGCTCCTCCTAGCCGTCCCATCAGATACAAAATGAACTTCAAAATTTAATTTAATTAATTATTTAATTTCAATTCGAATAAATTACATGGGTTTTTACTGACAAATTTACAGAAAGATGTTTTAAATTACCTAAATTAAGTGGTAAATATACTTACCAGTGAACATTCTAAGATATTTTTACCCTTAATGCTCAGTGGTAAGTATGCTTACCACTTTCAGTTTCCCCTGAATGATCTCTGGCAAGTATATTTACCACCCCCTATTTCATAAGTTATTTCTTAAATCAGCAAACGTGTGATGTTTTTGTATTTACAACATCAGTTTAACATAATATAACCCCCCCAAAAATTATTTCGAGATGCCCCGGAGTTATGTCCTATAAAGGGATATATATAATCATTCTGGTAATTATATATAATAACCGGTAATTATATATATTAATCGCATACAAAGCTGATTATTATATATAATTACCGATTTATCACATTCGCCGTAACATATATACAGTCAAAACCAGGTATAGCGAAATTTTCAAATGGACCAAATCGATTTCCTATTCCACTAATGTATATTCAAATGCTTGTAATGATCGCCAAAAGCGAGGAATATAGTGAATCGGAATTTCCACTTTTCAAGCTTAGTTTCATCTCTTCAACGAAAAATCACTACTTATATTATACTGAAATAAATTTATGCATATTTAATTTCACTGTTTAATTTTTTAAGAAGAAATATTCGTTTTTATTTAGTATAGCCCATTACTGATTGTAATTTAGTGTTATTATTTTGTTTAACACAGAAAAGCACTGAAGGATTATAGGAAATCTTATGTAACCAATATCTGAAAAATCCGATATGGTGAACTTCTGGATAGGTCCGTTGAGGGTTCTTTGTAACGTGATTTGACTGTAGTGAAGGATTATAGGAAACCTTATATAGCCAATATTTGAAAAATCGGATATAGTGAATTTCTGGATCTGTCCGTTGAGGGTTCGTCATGATGTGATTTGACTGTAGTATGATTTCCTGTATAATTTTGTATATTTTGTACAATGAACATAGATTTTGATATTAAAATGCGTTTTCAAAGGATTCTCTATTAATCCGGCACTTTTGGCAATCCGGCATCCCTCTTATCTGCCGGATTACTGGGAGACTACTGTATGTTGATTCTGCGCATAAATTATTTCAGTATACGCATACGCAGTAATTGAGGTACAACATGTTTCATCTTGACTTAGTGTACATTGAAGTTTCACATCTTTCATAAAATCCATATATTATTTGCAATTATTTATGGAAGAGTTTTCTGGTTTGCTTACATGCCAGTAATACGTATTTCCGGTGTAATGCTAAATCAATGGATCTTCAAAGCGGAAGTCCAACATACAAGCAAATCAAGTCAAGGTTTTTAATGTAAGTAAACAAATCAGAAAACTCGTCCATAAAAGAAAAATTGGCATTTTGTAATTATTAACATAAGAAGCAGTATACAAACTTACATAGGAATATCATGTATTCAGTACAGTGGAACATGGCTAAATCGAAACTAATGGGACCAAAATAAAATTCGACTTATCTAAAAAGTTGTATTAAGAAAACGCGAATCTAAAATTGAGTACCGTTGGAGAAAATGACATTTTTAAAATTAAAAATGGTAGTAAATATTTACTTTGAATATTTAACAGTTTTACAAAATAATTCATTATTAATAAATAAACATTAAGCACTTTTAATATATGAAGTGGTAATACTAATACTGAAAATATTTTAATTATTTTAAATTAATAATAATTGAAATAATGATTTTAATAATTAATAAGTAATTTTAATAACCAAACAGCGTACTACACTTTGATAACAAAACTTTAAAATAAGCAGTACATTTCGCATCTAACGTAGTAGAAGCATTTTTTAAAAAATTAGAAATATTTATTACTTTTTTAAATGAATGCATTGTGTAGCATGGAAGTCCTCAAGTGAATTAATTGCATTAAAAATTATTTACTTAAAATCATTGATAACACAAGCTACGGACGTATTTAAGCAACGAAAACAATTCAGAAATAAAAAAATTCTACAATCTTAAGTTTTGAGTCCGAATCAACAAAATAAACTCGAATTATTGATGATATTATAATATAATTTAATATAAAACTCAAGGGATGGAGAAAAAATTTGAATCACTAACGTTCGAATTACCAAAAACGACGTTAGAATTAGCTTTAAAAAGTTCGAATTAGCCAAGTTTACTCTCTATATGATAAAGAATCAATATTATAAATTAAAAGATCCGGTAAGTTACCAATATTCTCATATTCAGCTAAAAATAAAAAATAAAAATAAAAAAAAGCTCAATAAGGATGAAGATTCTTTTTTAATTACTTAAACAGAAGCTAGAATACGTAAAAAATAGTTTGTTCAGAATACTATTTACAGATTGAGTTATATATACATTTTAAATAATATTCGATGAAAATTAAAATTAAAAAAATTGTACATAAATAGAACAAAAAATTTTTTACACAATCTATAGAGACTGCATGTGATTACTTATTCCAACTGATTTCCTATACGTGAAAACATTCAATAACTGTTCATGAGGTATCCAGTGCAACTGGATTCTAATGCCAATGATATATATATATATATATATATTCCACTGGGAATGATATAAATACACATATAAACAAATTTTCACGGTTTAGAGATGAATAGAAGCAAAAATAAATTTAAAAAGGCTTTTTAAAAGCCCATTTTTATCAGCAGGCATTTTTTTCTTCAATCTTGAGATCTGTAATTTCTGAATCTCACTACCAGATGGCGCCACGGATATGGAAGCAACATTAAATTAAATTAAATTAATTAATTCAACTGAAGATGTGAAAATATTAAAGTAATATATTACCATCAAAAATACGCAAGTATACAATATTCCAATCTTTTAGCACATCTCGAAGTGAGTGAAAAACTGATTACAATATTCCATTACATAGTTTATAAACATGAAACAAGTCGGGTTAAATAAAAAAAATGTTTAACAAAAAAAGCAGTTAAATATTCTTTCAACACACATGCTGTTTACATAAGATAAAAAGCAAGTGAAAATTAATTTTAGTCATTCTCTTATAAGCCAGTTCCATAGTGATTGTAAATTTTTAGGATGAATTATGGAACGGGGAATTATTCGAGTGAACGAGAGTTATTAACTAGAAAGTTAACAAAATGTTAATATCACATATTTGTAAAAGGATGGAATTCAAGTGAAATATGAATAAAGCTCGTATGAATAAACCAGGTAGAAATAGAATAAATAATAGCTTTCTCGGTATAATGGGGAATAAAATTTGGGGTCGGTGATAATCGACAAAACATTTGCTGACACGATTTATAACCTACAGGATGCTTAGCCGACACATCTTTTAGTCGGCCGCACACATAAATTTATAAAATCAACAAGTCTTGTTTAAATTATAAGTATTTAATTCTTTTATTATTATTTTAAGTGATTGTTTGGAGGTATTGTACCTAAGAATGAAACGTTATTTGCAAGTACTATATCTACGGATAAAACGTTATTTGCAAGTACTGTGCCTACGGATAAAACTGTACTCGTAGGTAGGTGTACTTACAAATTAAGCTGCTATTTGCAGGTTTTGCCAAATTCAAAATGTTTCAGTAGGAATTTTGAAATGTTCTTTTTGTACTTGAGGTTATTTGCGAGATTATTAAAAGAAAGGTCAATTTTACTTTACCATATTTTTCAGAAGTTCGTCGAAGACATGCGATGCATTTGGTCTCCATTTAATTTTGGTTTTAAATGTTAGTATCTAATTAATTTGATTTAATTTGCTAGAGAAAATATATTTATTGTATCTTTCAACGATAAAATTGAACCTTTTGGCAAACTATCTGATATACACGGTGATACTCAGCGTGAAAAATACTTTCCTGCCTAATATTTTTAATGTAAAAATCACTTATATATAAAATATTATAATACTCAAAATCCTCTAATCGTTTGATACTTTTTAAAAATTAAAATGGAAATATCAGTTGAACCAAACGATTTTTAAAATTTTTTCCATAAGTTATTAATAATTTTTAAAGAATGAAATTTAACTAAACATTGTAGAGTTTCAGTTTGGTATATATAGATTAACACAAAATCTTTCTATCGTCTTCACCTTTATTTTTAATCAAAACGAGAAAAATCTGTTTCACCAAAATTATTTAAAATCTCGTAGTTTCTCAAAAAATTACAGATTGTCACAAACAATTTTTTCAAAACCGCAGAAAGCTAATTTAACAGAAGTTATTGATAATTTTTAAAGAATGATACAAAATTCAGTTAAACATTGTGGGTGGCAACTTTAATATGTGTTTATATCATGGAATATGGAATACGAAGGCAGCCATTTTGAACAGTGAATTTAAATCTTCATCGACCGTTAAAAAGCAAGTAGTCGAGTTTTGAATAAATTTTTAAGTAACAGGAAAACTTAAAAATAAGTTTTAAGTTAATGAGATATTTTTCAATATCAATAAGGTAGAATAGAAATCTTATTTAAATATTTCTCTTTCTCATGGTTTGGCTATTTTATATTCAAATTGCAGTTCAAATCTTGGGCGTCACCTTTTTTCATTTTCTTGCTCAATACTGCGCGTGTGCAATGGAAGCATACTCGTCAATTAATAAAAAATTAACTATTTAATTAATTGTCGGGAAACCTTCACTAAGACTTTCCTTTCGTTTCATAGTATTTGCGAGTAAAATTTGAAGAAAATCTATTCAATAGTTTGGATTTCTATACCGTACAAAAAATGGCGTTTTTGTTTATCGATAAAAATCAAATTTCCAATCCTGACGAGGTCCATAAACCCGAATGATGTCATATGGAATTTTAAACAGCGGCTATCGGAAATCAATAGTTTGGATCTGTTTATAGCCCCATTGACAAAATGCAAATTTTCCTTGAAAAAAGGAATTACCTACTGTTAAATATAGGGGTAAAAACTCACAACAACTCAATTATTTATTCTTAAACTGCAAATAACGCTTCCTTCGCATGTGCCGTACAAGTTGTGACTAATTCCGCTTCGTTTAGTGAAACTAACTAAGTTCCATGAGACAAAGACTCAAAAAACAAAACGAAACAACAATAGCAAACAGTTTTCCCAGGTGGTCACCTTCCCATGTACTGACCACATTCGATGCTGCTATACTGAGGAGATCAGACGAGAGCTTGCGGTACTGTACGTGCAAATAACGTCATCATATTTTAAGTTAATAATCATAATTTTTAAGTATAACAATGAACTTTTTGTTATAATTACCAGTTAATTGAAATTTCAAAACTTGACTATAAATTATTTGTAAAATACAGATCCCAATTTTATTGCGTATAACCTTCGAATTGGAATCGCATTCGATTTTATCCATTTTTAAATGATAAGGTATCGAATATACAGTCATAATTTTTAGTTATTACACATAAATTAATATATCACTATAATTAAAGAATAAATTTTGTAATTATGTCAATTAAATATAATTATTAAAACTTTTAGTTATTTAATATAGATTTAACTATCAACAGAATTAAATTTGTATAAATATATAATAGCCTACTATTTTGTCGGACCACAAAATGTATGACGGTTGCAATCCTATTGGTTAAGTGTCAGCGGCAAAAGGATTTGCTATTATAAGAAAACAAATCAGATGAAAATTATGCCTGTCAACTCCTACAAGTGGAAATGCATTAACAACTTTTTTTAATACTTTCAAGTTCTTAAAAGCTATAGACGTATTAAGGATATATACATATTTAAAGATGTATTTTTAAAGCTACGCATATAATTAAAATATATAAAAGTAAAATGAATATTTGTAATTTAATGAGCTAGTTTTAGAAATCAAGACACACATTAAACTTCACAACTTAAAGGGACAAAATTTAACATTCAATAACTTTGCATTTTGAATCATAGAGTCTGATAATTTATATAAAAATTACGTTTAAAATGGTTCATATCATAAATTCTATTCACCTCACAACGAAGACCATATGTAAGATTTAGTAATATTCAGAAGATTAATATTCATTTTACTTTTTAAAATAAAAATTAAAAATATAGCAGCCTGAATGTACATATATGCCCTTTTATATGTCTGTAGTAAAAAATAAAATGTATTGAGAATAAATATGTAGACTTTATATACCAAACTATAACAGCCTAAATTGTTAAGTCTATACAGGGTTTTGCATTTTCGCTCGTCAGAAATATCATAAAAAGGAAAAATATGAAAATGTTTTTCATTAGGTTAGATGTAATATTTTTCACATATTTGTGCGATGTTTTAAGCTCGTTGTGAATTCCATTTTATAATTTCACATATCATAAGGTAAGCTACCTTGTAATCGAGTTACGAAATACTTTATTTCTTGATCATATATTCGTCGCTTAACAAGCAATACCACTTATCTCAGTTTTTGGAAATTTCAAAGAGGAAGATTCAAAGGAATTTTTCGCAACCAATATTTCTGACTTTTTTAAAGATCTACTAGGAACATGACCACATGTTCCTACCAGATGTGAAAAAAAAATTAGAAATATTAGTTATTGGTTGCGAAAAATTAATTTGAATCTCCCTCTTTGAAATTTCGAAAAATTGAGATAAGTGGTATTGCTTGTTAAGCGACGAATTATTGAACCATTTCAAAAATTTATAAAAAAAAAACTAATAATGTTACAACTGCGTTTTTTTAATGTGAGAGCAAATAAATTTTTTTCCTGATAGGTGGATTATCATTATGATATTTTAAATTTGCTACTGCGAGAGATTTCCATACGCAATGGTAACCAATAAGCAAAAGCCGATGCGCGTTTTCTGGTTTCCCTTTTTAGTTTTTTCTTGAATATCTCGAAAACTATTCAGTTTTCAAATTACAATTGACTAAACAAATTAAAGAGCTTAAAATTCCCTACAAATGCATGCTTTTTATTTTTCTTCTAGCTTTAATAATTTCGCAGGTAATGGCTCTCAAAAATGGGAGATGTTCAATAATTTACGACCACCTAGACCACCGTAATGGTGTGTTATCTATTTGAAAAAAAACTTTTTAAATGCATGCTGATTTAAAAAAAAAACCGTAGTTGTAACATCATAATTTTTTTATTAATTTTTGAAATGGGTCTAATAATTTATGACCACCCAGTATAATTTATATTTAACGTATAAAAGCAAGAGATTGTTTCAAAAATATGACTGAATCAGATTTTCAGTTCTAAATTAGTTGATTTTCTATATGTTTTAGCTGAGAATAACTAAATTTGGCTTTATCACCATTACTCAGCCATTCTAAAAAATCAGATCTAAGGAAGAGATTTTACTTGTTCTTGACCATGCATGTTCTGCATGTGAATCTGTTTAAATGAATAACAGTTTCACATGAACAAGACTTTCCATAAGCAAATAGTAAGTCTTAGTTGGAAAATTAACAGAGAAATTGTATGCAACAATTCTATACATGTATAAACGTTTGTCATATGTAACTAATTTTCAAAACAAAAAGTTGTAACTTTCACTATTTAACAAAACAAGATACTAAATACAGTATTTTACATGATTTTAAAATATTTCGGACAACAAACATCCGAAGTTAAAAGGAAAACAAGCCCAATTATGCACTTTTTTGTGCGTGATATTGTATTCATTTGTCGTTAAAATCATTCAAACATTGGAACTTACAGATTTGTTGACTTTCCATCAGTCTAATCGAATTTTGTTGGCGAAATGTTGATTCAGTACAGACGTGCCGAGATGAATTTAAAATGATCTTCTCGTTTTCAGTTTGATAATGTCATTTTCTACTTTCATTATGTAGACCTGCGGAATGTTTATAAAATGCACAATCTTGAATTCAACGTTATTGTTCAATTCTGGATCGGTGTTATCCACATTATCAGCCCTGCGCATCGTATTATAGTTGGTATGGAAAGTTCGAAGGGGAATGTCACTGTTATCAGCAGGTGGTTTAAGTTCCTCTTCTTTAGTTTCTGCAGAATGCACGAAAGTTTCATTAAACGGTATTTCAGCATGCGCTTCAGAAAATGAGACCTCAGCCTGCTCCTCAGAAATCGTCTGACCTTGAGATTTCACAGACATCGCTCTTCTGATGAATGATGGGATTCTCTGCCTGTCCTGAAGTTTTCTGGACTTGCACAGCAACAGCAGCTTTCGCATCAGCTCACCTTTGAATTGGCGATTGGACAATCCATACACAAATGGATCCAGAACTGATGCCATTTTGCAGAACAGTGCAGGTATCATTGAACCGAATGGTGTTAACATATACCTCCACCGTGACAGGCCAATGAGGGCGACGATGGCATAAGGCGTCCAGCTGAGTGTCCACAAAGATATCAAAGAGAAAGAGATTTTCGCCAATTTTATCTCCAACCTTCTTTGGTTTTCGACGTTCCTGTCATAGCCGCTGAAGTTCTGTGAATGGTGCATGAACACTTTCTGGCTATCCCATACGCTTTTTACGATGCCGATGTAACAGCGACACACAATGACCATGGGGACACACCACGCTGCTACGAAGAACGCGTACACAAATATCTGGCTTCCCACTTCGTCAGTCAGATAGTCAAAGCTACAGCTCGTTAGGAATCCTTCTGGTACATATGCATTTATTCCGAAGAAGGGCATGAAGCTGAATATTCCAGCGTAGACCCATATGCCGATGACAATCATCAGTGCTCGATTCCTCGTCATCCGACTCGCTGGATCCAAAGGTCGAGACACGCAGATGAAACGTTCCACTGCCATCATGGCAATGGACATAATAGCAGACGTTCCAGACAGGCCTCCAATCAACCCATAATACGTGCACCCTGTAAAGAGAAAAATGTTCCATTGATTTCAATTCATATGTGGTGGGCACAATCGTTAAAATACCAAAAAGTAATGGAATGTAGTAGAGTGTAGTGGATGGAAACGTCAAGGTTTAAAAAATGCTTTTATTAATTCAATTTTATCACACAGAGAAGATGAATTGTGAGCCGTAACCTCGGCATCATAAGAAAAACGTCACACGTGCCTAAAAGATAACAAGCCAGCTCTCAAGGTATATTCTCATCTAATTATGAAATGCAAAACACATGGGGCTTAAGAATACGTCTGTGCTCGACGTCACAAACGAATAAAACGCTTTCTGCATATAAGGTTTCGCTCGCAATAAATCCTGCGAACCAGCTGGTCGCCAAAGGCGGCTAGTAATTAATAAAAACATACAATGGATGTAGTTTTAATAAAACCAACTATGTGAGAAAGCGATGATGAGTTAGACTACTGTTTTAATATATTGAAAGTTTCTAACAAGAAGTTACGTGACTTCACATATTTTTATAGGTAGTATTTAGTATTTTATCTGCTGATATAAATTTCTTACAGACACCAAATTTAATAAAAAATACTGAGAATCGTATTAAAGAAGTAATTTTTTAGGAGTTGTAGTCCTTTTTCAGTGCTCTTCATTTGTGGCAAAAATTACAATCATTATTTCTTGTTTAATGAAATGAAACGAAAAATTTCCAGCTCTCATTTAAATACTTAACACTGTGAGTCAAACCAAATCAGATAAGTGACAAAAGAGCACCCATACAACAAAGCAAACTGCATTTTCGAATGAATGATGAGCATCAGGGTTAAATGTTTTCGAAGATTTTGCTTCCAAAATCACGATTTCTGTTCAGTCTTTAACCTTTCATATTTCTTTTTCTGGATCGATAGAGTATTACAATGAATCCTTTTTTTATTTTTAAGATGAAATTTTCAACGTTCAAATCTTTGATTGCATGTCAATAAAGAACAAAGAGAAACATGATGAATGTTATTCGCTGAATTAATATTTTCACCAAGAAATTTGTTTGTATGCTTCTTGAAATAATTATTGATGACACAAAATAATTTTGACCCGGTATTAATTCACAGTTTTGTAAGCATTTGTTTCTGTTTCTCCGCCCGAATAGATTTAAGGTGCGTATACACTTGCAGCAGAAGCCAAATAGAACAGTTTGTATAACAGATGCTCGCAGATGTAGACGGGTTTTTTTATTCTCCGCGAACGGTCAGGGTGCACCTGGCGATGGGCCAAAAACTGTCGGCTTATCGAAAAATTCGAAGGGATTCGCTGTTCTAGTTGGCAAGGGTTAATTTGCTGTTCGCTGGACCCCGCGAATCTGCTTCGAATTTGAAAGGTCATATTTAGATAAGGCGTGTGCTTCTTGATTTTTTTTTTTGCCGTTTCTCTTGTAATTATGGAGTGGAAAGAACTAAACATATTAATATTAATAGAAGTTTACAGAAATTAACCTTTTCTCTCGCATCCGCGCGCGAACCACAAGGACCGTTGAATGCTAAGTCCGAAAATTCTACTTTTCAGGAGAATTAAATGATAATTTAATTTTGCAATGTTGCAACTGTTTGGTGCGGAAGCAGTTTTTATGAGAACTGCTTTTTAGATGAATATTGGAATTACAGTAATTCTGCATTCAAAGAATAGCACTGTTTAACTCAAAAATAAAAATTATATATTAAATTTTGATCCAAGATGGAGATTTGTTTTATGAACAAATTTAGAATTTTGTTCTCAAAATAGAATGCTCCACTGTTCATGCGAATAATTGTAAAAATATATTTGTTTTTGTTAAAAATGATGCTTTACTTAAGTTTTAAATGTTTTTAATTCATTTTAAGTTTCAACCTGATTTTATTTAACTTTGGAAGGTTGGAAATTTAATAGGGGCAATCATATATATTAATAGCCGATACAAAATTGTTATTAGCTTGAAACGTTTATAGTCCTTCATTGTTTTCATTAGCTCTGCGCACAACTTACTTCCAGCGATGTGGAAGCCGAAGACTACTTGAAGCATTACCAGTTCTGTTAATGGTTTCAATGGAGTGGTGTATCGCTTTAAGAATATGTGAAGTGGTTCTTTCTTCTTTTGATAAAATAAGTACAGGCGTTTAAATCCGGACAGAAAAACTCCCAGCCCCAGAGAGAAAAAAAACCAGTTACGGGTTGCTATCGAATTGTTCTATAGGCTCTTAAAGCGACAGACAGATCCATCCGAACCATCAATAGAAAATGTACTGCTTCAGGTATTTTGTCGTGTTGCTACTCTGTTCTCATCTCCCAAAATTGCTCGTGTGTTTCAAAATAATGTTTATTTTATGTGTTAAAATCTAAAATTGATTATTGAATATGCTTGTGTATTATGCGTTTGTATTCACTATTGATGTTGTACTATTCTAAGTGAATAATTTAAGAAAAAAGAGTAAATGCACGTGCTTTAGTAAATAATACTTGTTCAGACAAGTCCTGTTGCGTAACGTCCTGTTGAAGCCAGCGACCAGCGGGTTGACGTGTTCGATGGGGGCAGGCGTTCCTTTTGAGTGACGTACGACTTTTGACCGATCGCGAAGGTGATTGGTGGCTTCAACTATCTGTGATTGACCTTGACTAATGAAAAACGAACAGTTTCGTTGACATCATGATTTTGTGCAATATAAGCACGGACTCTTGAGATATTCGGGCTTTTTTGTCTTTTTCCCTCATATTTTAGCGATGGGGAACTTTGGTAGATTTTTTCCGGCTGGTCGTCCATAACGCGAGTTTGATAGCAGAGCTGCAAGTAAAATGTGGAAATAATGTGCGTGGCTTAGTTCAATTATAAAATATACCGATATCTACTATAATGGATGATAGGCTTGTTCGCCTCTGAATATTTGGAAGCCTAGTATGGACTTCTCGTAGCGATGTAGCTGGATATAAGAACAACGTGTACTTGTGCTAGCACGTGGCAGGATTCATATTATTCTAAGTGACTCTGAGTACGGAAAAAGGCACAGGCTTAGATGTGAGTGCGACAATGTTTATTTAGTACAGCCGAAGCGGCAGGTGAATGCTTGCTGCCGAGGTGCGATGTACATCTGGGGATGTGGTGTGCCGTAAAGTACTGCATGTTTGTAATTTATGTTTTTGCTCCTAAGTCGGGTATTTCAGTTTAATGGTATAGTAGTCGGAACTCTTTCTTTAGAGAGTTAGATTTTAGTTTTAAAGGTATAAGTTCATGGTGCAAATTGTATGTATAATTTGATATAACAAGTGAATTCGCGTGAATAGTAATTTGTGTAATGTTAAAGTTCTAAAGTTGTCGCTTTATCTGTCTATATTTGAGTGGGCCCATTTTAACATATTTGTAATCTTGTGATTTGATGTTTAATACTTTTATATGCATAGTCAGGAAATTTTGATGTAATTGAAATAAATGTATTATTTAGTATTTACATGCCTTTTCAGCTCATTTGTGTGTTTCACTCTCTACCCATTTTACCAGTTTGTAAGTTTGGACGTTGTAATTACTTATTAGTGTTAGTGTGTGTTAAAAATATTTCAATAATTTAATGAATTTACTTCCTCATTTAATTGATATTCTTAAACCCACTATATGATCACTTATACAAAATTCTTGTTGGAATTGAAGGAGTAAAATTATATGTTTGGTAAATTAAAATTTAATAACACAGCAATTCTACGACTTCCATATCGAAAGAAACAAGTTGCACACAACGTTAATGATTACTACATTGAAGAACTGTAAGCGTTCCAAAATAGTACATATGTTGTATCAGCTGTAATTATATGGTCGTCATTATCAATTTTCCAACTCTCGTAGAAAGTCGTCAGTCAAAAGGAAATTAATAGTAACTTACAGTGGGGTCCGGCGGCTGGTCCACCCGAGAAACTATTATAAATAAATATCACAATTTTGTGCAGCATAATGACGTCAGTGACGGCCAGGTTGATGACCAGGTAGTTGGAGGGCTTCCGCAGTCTTTTGGTCCTGCAACAGAACGCAACCCCATGAGAAGACTGAAGCACATAAAACACAAATTGCACCGAAATAACGTATGAACAACAATACAAGAAAATATGAAAGGAAAAAACGCTGCTCTACTTTTCTTTCCTGGGTCTTTAAAAGAAGATATCTTAAAACCAAATAAATAAGAAAGCATCAAAAACGTTTTTATAAGGCTAAAATAATTACATGTTCAAAGGTTTACAAATGATGTCAATGCCTTTTTCACTTTCTCGTATACGAAGTATACAAAGAGAAAGTATTGTAATCGCCAAAAAATTCAAACTCGAGATTTTGATGAATCTTCACGTTTTATACCTCCTTGAGTCCGAAAAACATAATTTTGGAATTATGTCTGTCTGTCTGTGAACACGATAACTCGAACACAATTAAAGCTATAGGGATGAAATTTGGTATGTGATCTTGACGCATAATTTCAAGTTTCTGTCAAATTTTGAACAAAATCTGTCTCCGGGAAGTCTGTCTGTCTGTCCGCGTTCATGTGAACACTATAACTTAAAAACCTGAACAGCTAGATGGATAAAATGTGGTACGCAGTTTTATCATCAGAAATGTAGCTCCGTATCAAATTTTGGGCCAAATCTCTCTGAGGGTTGACTGTCTGTCGGTCTGTATAATCGCATACTTCCGAAGAAGACATCTTCTAAAAGAAATGACTTAGATAAATGAAATTTCGTATGTAGTCTTGAAGCCCTAATTGTAGATTTGTCTCCAATTTTCGTTTAAATCGGCAAAAAAAAGCGTAGAAATTGTATATTTGGTTTTTCCCCCATTCTACGACGCAAAATAAAAAGCGCGAAAGCTGGAACCTTTTCACCCACCTTAGGGAATAATACCGTACGTTTTCTGGCGTGCTGTGTATTTTTCCCCCCACCCGTGTTAGTCGTATGCGATTTCGGGGAGGCTACTCCAGCTGGTTTATAATGTTACCAAAATTACGCATTGACATGATTACTAAATCGAGTGTTTTGATTTTATAATTGAAGACAATAAACTTTATAGAAGCACCGATAGTCGAGGTTTCATCGACTATCAGTAGTAATTATTATCAGTATCAGTAAAATTCATCAGTTATTATTATTTATCATAACAGTAAAATTCTAAAATATTTGAATGTTATTTTAACCTTTAGAATATGAGTGCATGAAATCTCAAAATGTACTTTCAAAACAGGGATTCTCTATGACAAACATTAAAGCACTTGCGTCTGTTTTGAAGTCATTCAAAGATAAGTGCGGCCTCTTTTGACTATCTGTGAAATTACCACTTCTTGTCTCTCCTTGTTAGCAATAATCCTTGAGCTTACATTGGGATATATAATAGGATTGGGAGTTGAAACTACCTATAGAAGGATAACAAAATCTATCCGATTATTTCGGAGGGAGGAGTTTAATTTAATTTAGTTTAGTTACATTAACAATCCCGGACGGATTTCGGAATTTTAAGCCACAGTTATGTCGAGGACGACACATGAGCTGGCACCTCCCTCTCTAAGCTTCCGCATCGCATCAGCGGGAGGACGTTTGACCCACGAAGTGAGATTCAGCATACAAGGCCTACATACACGGCGAATTTTCAGTGGAATCGGGTTTCGAACCTGGAAAATTTCGGCACCGAAGCCGAAAACCTATCACTACATCGCCGCGGCCGTATTCCGAGGGAGGAGTGAAATTCGAATGGTTGGTGGTACAGCGCAAGAAGCAACGTGGAAGAAACAATCCTACTGATGCTGCATGAGTACCAATCGCAATAAAAATGTTAAATAATACAGTTGGCAAACAACTGATAGTGTAAGAAAGAAGTTATGTAGCTAAAATGGAGATTATTTTCGTTCTGTCATGATTTGCCATAGACTAGTCCAGGAGAAAGATAATCATCGAAATAGTTTTCTATTTATTTATTTACTATACTGTATATATTGTTGGAAGTTCAATTGCGTTATTATAGCCGCACCTTTGAAAATGTTCGCATGACTTAGTTTTCGAATTAATATTTCGATTTTTTCGTAAAGTCTCCAACCAGATGGCCTATTTGTGAAACCGATTGTATATTAAAAAATTACAAAAAGAGAAATACTATTTCGTAAGAATTTATCTTTGTATAAATTATAAAGCACGAATGTTAATTTAAATTTGTCATGAAATGATAAAGTAATTTTATTTGGATATCACACTTCTAATTTCACTGGGTAATAATTAACTTCTTATAAAAATCTAATTACTTTTGGGTATCAGTCTAATGGAGGGAAAATTCACCGTCAGTAAAAGTCAAATTTCAGAAAAATTAATTTCATCTGATCACTACAAAACTAGAAGGGGAATTCAGCGTTCAGAAAAATTAATTTCATCTGATCACTACAAAACTAGAAGGGGAATTCAGCGAAAGTAATAGTTAAATTAAATAAAAATGGTCCAATTTTATTTGGAGAGTAATTACTAGAGAAAAGATTCAATAAGAGTAATTAAACAGAATAGAACCAAACTTAGAGAGCGAACTTTTGAAACTTCCAAATTAGTTGCTCTCCAATGATCCTTGATTTTGCCAATGGAGTGATTAACTATCATGCAACGCTGGCAGATTGCTTTCAAGACAGATCATACGCTTAAACTGGTGATGAAATAAAAGGTGACAAGAAAAAAGTTTTGCGTTCTACTAATAAGTGGCGTTGGAGATATCTTTTTTTATATCAGTAAGTGTAAGTACGAAAAAGGGAAAAAGTATAAGAAATCCTTTATTTTTAAATTTCTCTTCCATAAGCATCTTTTACAAGAATTTTATCCGAGATAAAATAACCAAACGTTCCGGACTGGTTGGGACAATAAAAAATTTTAAACTTCGGTAAAGAGTCTCAGATTTATCCGAAATTTGAATAAAATGTCTTTTAATGACAAGAATTCCGTTTAGAAATAGATAATTCATATTAAAAGACATGATAAAAACATTTTTATTAGTACTAATGTATAAAAAAAGATTTTTTTAAAAAATATAAATCTAGTTAAACTGAATTCTCTTTCCCAGGTTTATTCTACGGAGTTTTCGTAATTAAACATGACAAAGAAATTCAGTTTTTTCTCCGATAATTTTTTTCTGATAAGGAAACGAAAATAATTCGATATATACATGTTATAATTATAAATAGAAGGAAGGGAGAAATAATAAACTCAACTTGTATTTTTTTGGGTAATTATTGTTTACTTTCATAAATATATGCTTTATTTAGGTTGAATTATGCATTAAACAGTGGTTCCCAAACTTTTTTTCATTTTCGGTACCCTTGCAGAATCCAGATTTTTCCAAGGTCTATGTAAAATCCAAAAAGTATTTTCTTCAAAATAATCAATAATTTTGTAAAGATAAGGTGAAAATAAATGAAATGTGTTTTTGGTGTCATTAAAATTTATTGAACAAATTTCAATTAACATAATAATTAGTGGGATGGATGACTCTGTTGATCACGACACATTTTCTAAAAATGTGGAATTAAACTAGACACAAATATCCCCATTTCCTTCTCCGCACTGATTTTCACGTGATATTTCATGACAGCAATTGCCAAAATCCGAGCCTTGTACTAGTAAGAAGTAGCAAATGGAATTAAAGCCTCTGGGCTTTGGCATTTAGGAGGGGTATTAATCTCTTGCTGACAAATAAAGCTCAGGAAATGGATAGGGGAAAGTGAGTTAAAACCGGGTACCTAAGACTCGAAGGTCTGTTGGAGTTAAACTTTTCGACATAGAGCTTGTCAAATTGTACTAAAATATTCATTGTTTATCCGAGTACAATATCTCTTTCAGGAAACATCATAGTTTTTCTACTTTTTTACCAATGATATTTTATTAAAATCGAGTTTTCCTAAAAGCCGGAATTTGTTTGTTAAATGACAATTTAAGAATACTAGTTACAAAATTCGCATGTAAAGAAGTTGTCTTCTTCCTCCGCGCCACTGAAGCTTTCATGGGCCCAGCTAAGACAGTTTCTACATTGGATTAACCCTTCTGCTTTATTTAAATTAGAAAATACATCATTAAAATATAAACAATCAACGTCTGATGTGATTTATCGTCTTCATTGGATGAATCATGAATACTGACTGTCCGGTCTTACGCCACTTGGAGTACCCGATTTTATTCTGAGTGCAGAAGTCATAAAAAC
Source organism: Araneus ventricosus (assembly GCA_013235015.1). NCBI lineage: Eukaryota > Metazoa > Arthropoda > Arachnida > Araneae > Araneidae > Araneus > Araneus ventricosus. The sequence goes on from BGPR01000320.1 coordinate 421,703, forward strand.
GGAATAGAACCGCGCAACAATTGGACTAAATCCTTATTGTTTGATCGGGTATAAATCCTTAGTAAACATATAATTAGCTGGATTAACTCTATGAGACCTAATCCGCCTCAAACCGCCCCATTCGACAGATACCGGAGGTTTCGGGCGCCTGAGTGAATTTTACGGGAGAAAAGTTGAAAACTTTCTTTGTGTACAATTGATCGCCCAAACTTGGGTGTCGTCCTCCTGGAATTTTTGTAAAGAAAGGAAGGATTTCATTCTGTTTTCGTGAACGAAAATTTACTTCAGTTTTTGAGGTACTGGAATTCTCACTTTAGACGGATTCAGAGAGTTAAATATAGCTTTTATAACTATAATGATTATTAAGTAAGGGAAGTTTAAATTCAAACGAACATTAGAGATTTGGCGTCTTAAAACAAGTAAATCTTCACAGATGCAATGAATTCAACAACTGAAACACGTCCCTTTTTCTTGACTAGTAGAGTGTAATTCAGTATCTATCCCCTAGAAAGAAGAATTAATAGCGATCGAAGGTACCCGGTGTTACCCCACTCTCTCCTATTGAAAGCACCTGTTTTTTCCACTTAACTGCTTATGTAACAGAAGAATTAGAAAGGCTTACAAGCAACCAGTATTTGTTGTTTTAGTTCCGATTTCAGACAGGGGGTAAAATTTTTGTATTCTCAAGAGCATTGGGAATTCGAAAACTGAATGGTTGGCTGTTATCGCAGGAAACCAATGTTTATTATGCAGTAAAACCTGTCTATAACGATATTGTAGGGACCTAGAAAATACATTGTTATAAACAGTTTGAGAATTTGAGCATCCATTGCTTATGTGCTTGTGTATGTATTAATATACTAACAAATAATAGAAAAACAAAAATTAAATATATAAAAGAAATAGAAGAAGTAAAACAATAATAATATTGATAACAATACATCTTAATGCGCGCTCAACGCAGCAGCATCAAGTGATTTCGTCATCAAAATTTTCCTAAAATATAGCATTAAATTACAAAAATTCTTTAATAATTAAATGAATTAAAACGCATAAAATAAAAAACACATATAAGAAAAAAAATAGAAAGTAAGAAATACATTCAAAATGGAAGAAAATTTGAAAAGAACCAGAATGGAGAACTCTTCGGAGACCACGCCATTGTAGTTCTAAAATGGCCACATTTTCTGTAGAAAGGAATGGCCATTAGTCAAAATTTATTCCTTTCTGTGGCCTGAATTTGTCCAACAACTGAAATATAGCATAAAAGGAAAAAAAGAAAAAGTTAACAAATTCCCTTAAAACAAAACCAATAGAGAGACAAAAGAAAATCTAAATATTCATCCTCTTTCAAAACCAGAAGCAATAAAAATATAGACGCTCTAAAGAATGAACAAAGAAAGCAAACATCTAGAAGCTAGCCCCTAGCTCCATCTATGTAGAGAAATAGATAGAGCTTCTCTTCATAGATTATAAAAATAATATAAAATTGATTTTATAGACATATAAAATATACAATTTTGCATACTGATATAAAATTTTATATTTAAAATTTTTTAAGAACTTCAAAATGAAAATTTTAGATGATAATTTTGGCAGCGTCTTCATTTATAACACCTTTAAATCGTTTTCATTTACTATCTACTTCAATTTTTTATACAGCATCTTCAATGTCTTTTCTTTCTTTTTTTTCAAAAAAAGTAGCAACTGTCAACTGAAAATTCTCATATTTTTAGCAGCATCAGTGTGCTTTAATTCTTGATCGATTTTGGCATTTATTTATAGATTTCTTCAAATGCCAATGTTGTACTCAGCGTCATCCTAGATTTAAGGTGCTAGCGCATCAAAAGCGAATTTCAAGGAACACATGGTCACCGAAGTGCTAAATGCACATGAACAAGTCAGTGCCCACCAGGAGTCAGAGGCAACAAACATCTATGCACATTCCGATAGCTAGCCACCCCTGGATCCCCTCCTGCTACAACAGGCTCCAATTTCTAGCCCTCTCTCCCCTATTACCTCGTTATGTCATATTCTTGATCGTAGAGTGTCGTTTTCTAAGGAAAAGAAAAATCGAGATTGTATTGAACTAGCTTTCTTTTATCTGTCGTTATAGAGAGGCGAATCTAAAAGGCGATTATCGTTCAAGGCAGGTTGAGAATACATTTTGTAAATAGGAATTCCGCCGGGACCAAAGAAAATATCGTTATACGCAGGTTTATCGTTTTAGACGGTATTATTATACGCAGGTTTCACTGTATACGAACTCAAAGTACACACCATCTAGCGGACCTAGTTCCAATCACTCATTAGTTCGCACCCGCTACCCTTGGTACCGAGACCTGTGAAAGTAAATAAAAATTGTAAATAAAATAGCTCGCGGCGCTACTGCGAGGAAATGGACACTTCCTAAGGCACCCAATTTGTTAACCAATGTCTTAAATGTAGAATTTCGGTATCAATGTTATCGACAAGGCTTTTTCAAAGTGTATGATCTATATAGGAATGACGAGGACATGAAGAGTTGAATTTCTTTTTCTAGAGCATCTGCTGTACACGCAAGCACATATTGAAAGCATCTGTTTTGCTTAAGAAAAGTGACCAGGTGTCCGTGATAAGTCGAAACCTCGTTTTTTCCGAATTTAAAATGAATACCTCGGTTTGTCCCGTTTTATGATTAGTCTCTAATAATAATAAAGGAGAATGTGTGTCTGTGAGTGTGACGTGTGTCTGTGTGTGTGACGTGTGTCTGTGTGTGTGTGTCTGTGTGTGTGTGACGTGTGTCTGTGTGTGTGACGTGTGTCCGTGTATTGATCCACTACTGGGCAGACCGCTAGACCTGGAGCTACGAGATTTGGCACAAACATACTTTGAAGGGTGGGAATGTGCACCTCTGAGCCCTTTTATTAAAATTTTAATTAATTAAAAATCGCGAAATGTTGGCGTTTTTCCTTAATAACTTCCGAAAATATCAGAGCACGAAATCATTTTGCACCATCTGAAAGTGCAAAAAATTCCCTTTCCAATGATTTCCGCTCAATGTTTTCTCGAAGTTTAATAAATTTTAAAAACATTTTTTTGGATTATTTACAACAATACTTTTAATTGTTACAACGCAACTGAAACCGTTTTCATTCTTTAAACAAATATCGAAAAGATTTAACTTTTAGCGATTAATCTTTAACTGTATTAAATAATAAATAATAAATTTTGCTTAATTAATCACATTTAACAATGCATTTTGGTCAATGAGATCATATGTCAATGTAATTAATCACATTGACCAAACTTCATTCATTGGCAATTATGCAAAATAACTGGTTAATGTGATAAATTCTCATTAATTTTGCGCTTTAACCGGCCAACTTGGTTATTATGCATAATCTCCGGTTATTTTGCATCGGTTATTTATTATGCATAATAACCGATTGTTCACTTTAACCGTAACATATATGTTACTAATCTGGATTGAATACCAATGGCGAGAAATTGCAATCAGAATGAATGGTATGTAAATACTGAGTTTGGTGCAAATTATTTTTCTTCAGAAAGGTACTATAATTTTCATGAATGTAGGCTACCATACTTTTAACACTCGGAAAATTCAACGCTTTGAAAACTATGCTTTTATCAATCATAAAATGGTAAACTCCCTTGGGAGTTTTATAGCTATGTATGAAACATTTGATTACAAACAGAAACATAAATATCATAATGACGCGCAAAGAAACACTGCTTCTGTTTGAACGAAGTAAAATTTTTCTGTTATTCATTAGGAACAAAATTTCGAACGTAGCTTTGAATCCCTAGACGAAGATTTAAGCCTATTTTGTTTTCGAAAATTCTAGTATTGCTTGAAATATCAATAAATCCCCATCATTTGAAAAATTGATCTCCAGAATTTCCATTTATTATTTGAAGATTACAATATTTTCTCTTTGTATACGAGAAAGTAATAAAACATAGAAATGCTGTATTTATATAAACTAGAAATTATTTATTTATTGCCTTTAAAACGTATAGAAAAGAAAAATCCATCATCAGAAACTTACTGCATTTAGTTTCATTGTAAAGCGAAATCTTTAGGGTCTTAGAAATGAACTTTCGCGTGACCTTATAGCAGTTATATTTTAAAAAACAGGGTGGTCATACATTATTGGACCCATTTCAAAAAAAAAAGCCTATAATGTAGCAACTTCGATTTTTTAATGAAAGAGAAGCCCAAAAAGTTTTTTCAATAGGCAACGCAACGTTATGGTGCGTTAAATTTACACAATCCAACTGAATCTGCGCAATCCAACGCGAATGTCAAAATGGCTATCGTGCAGCAGAAGGCACGTCTCTGGTTCCACGAAAGCAACTCAATTGCAATAGTTCAGATAATTAATCGGTTAGAATATCGAAATTGTTAGTCTCTAAGTAAGAACTTCACTAAGTGTTGGTATGAGCAGTTAAGAAGTGAAAGTCTCTCTCACTGATTCACATTTCCTGCTCCCTTTATTTTCTCATATCAACGCTTAATGAAGTTCTTACTTTGAGATTGACAATTTCGATACTCTAACCGAAAAATTCTTTGAACTGTTGCAATTTATTTGCTTTCGTGGAACCAGACATGCCTTCTGCTGCATGGTAGCCATTTTGACATTCGCGTTGGATTGCGCAGATTAAGTTGGATTGTGTAAATTTAGTGCACCGTAACGGCGCGTTGCCTATCTGAAAAAATCTTTTTGAACTACTTTCTCATTTAAAAAAAAACGAAGTTGCTACATTATAGGTATCTTTTTTATTAATTTTTGAAATGGGTCCACTAATTTGTGACCAATTGTAGTTCCAGGCCTCATGCTGGAATTTTAAATTGATTAACAATTCAAATTCAATGAAAACATAATAAATAAGGATTAATAATGATAAAATAATAAGGATTAATAATGGTGAAGATTGCGGGTTTTTCAAAATCAATAAATAAAAATGATAAGCATGAAAAAAAATTACAGAAAATATTATACATACATATTTAATCTACACAGAATATAAATGAAAAATTTAAATATTTGTAGTTAAATTTCAGCATAAAGTCACTTCGATACTAAATTTAGCGCCAATTACTTTTCATCTTAAAAACTTTTATAGAAAACTTTGAATTTTCTTGAAAACAGGCGACCATACATCCAACATTATGAAAAGGCTTTGCGCCATTTGATTACTAATATAGATGGTACATAGTTTCGTTTCGTTATATTAGCGTCCTGTTTTGAATCAAATTGAGGCTAATTTGGGAAGGACCTCGTAATTCTGAACCATGGTCACATGGCGAGGGTGACACCTGAGCTGGTACCCTCCTATCCAAGCTTCCACACCACACCAGTAAGAGGATCCCTGACGTCAGATTTAACGTAAATCAGACCCATATACACGCCGGATCTTCAATGGAATCGGGTTTCGAACATAGAACCCTCCGGACAATAAGTAGAGACCTTATAGGCCTCTGCGATCTCACATGTTACAAAGAAGCACAAATAAATATTACTCGCATTTGATATATTCTGTCGCTGTAAATATCTGAGTCAGTAAAGCCTGAGTTCAAAGAATCAAAATTTAGAGTATTGATTCGACATCCTTGCAGCAATTTTAACCCATTCTTTCGAATCTCGAACACTGATGAGAATATTAAGCGTCGAAAAACCTCTCCACAGAAGTTTTATTTGCATTGCAAAACAAATCATTTTGGATCTCCCAAATGAACTTGTGTATGAGCTTAAAGTAATTAAATCTCAAAATACTCCCAGTTTCTATACGAAACAATAAGAAATAAATTTAAATGCGGGAATTTTGTTTTGTTGGGAAAATAAGGTCAAATTTTCAGGTTTCTTTAAACAGAAAAATACATAGACTTTCCAAAAACAATTATCACCGTTACTCTGATTTCCGAGCAACGCTATCGGTCGACTTGACAACGATATAAGCGTAGTTAAATTATCAGCGAACGATAGAGCTGTCTTCGAAGTAGTTCAGGTAAAGAAAGAGGTAAAAAAAAAAGTTCAAGAAATACAGAAATTTATCCACACAGATTTTATTAACGAGTAAATTTACAAATGCTAAGCGCTATCGCTGTCGATATCAATCATTTTCCTAGTTCTTCAAATATCGTCCTATTCTTTTGATATGCAGATATACTATTTTTTCCATTTGGAAAACACGTCTTCTGAAAGTCTTCTTCGACATATTTCTAAAAAATGTCTGAATTTCGATCTTGGCATACGTTGAAAACAGACGACGTCGTAATTCTTTCTTTAACATCGGGAAGACCCGGCAGCAACCACATGAGACAAGATCTGAGGCTGTAAGTTAATTTTTAGATTTATGCTTGCAACTGGAGAATCGTAGATTGTAAATATGAACTCAAGTTATTTACACTGCTGCTGAGCCTAAACTAGAGTATTGAACACAATTGGCGCAATTTTATGTAACGAATTGAACTACAAGCCTACATTGTCACCATCTCTCCTGGTGGCGTTGTTCGGACTAGCAATTGTTTTGAGACAGCCTTGTTTATAAAAGAAACATAAAATGTATAGTGTTGCTATTTATTTATTATTTCAGAAACAGACGAAGGGGTAAGGCTAAAATTGTTGCGGAAAGTCAAGTCCAAAATGCTAGAAGGTTGAACACCGCTGTCTTAAATAAATCTGAAAATAAAATGAGAAATGCGAAAATTAAAGTGTATCCGAATCTTCAACAAGTAAAACGTATCCCTTTATAACCCTAAACTCAGAAATTATGAGCCTTCCAGCCCAATTTCTGTTCTGTGAGATTTTCACATCAGATTTTCCTTTTTAAGAATACAGGAAGAAACATGAAGCATATAACTTTTTAAGAAAACATGTGCATTATTTTGCTGCATGAAGCTAAATGATCTCTTCAAGTTGCACAGTAATAAAAGTAATTAAATACAGTCGGACTTCTATTTAACGAAGTCGCTAAATCCCGAAAAAAAGTTCGTTATATGGAAAATTCGTTAAATAGAGATTCACCTTTTAAAATACTTTAAACTACACAAAACAGATTTTAAATTCATAAACACTAAACATTATTAAAAAAGTAATTAATCACACCTTTATTTTGTAAATTTATATCGATTTGTTTTATATATTTTACCCATCAAAAAGAAATCTGCGAGGAAAACAAGAATAAAACAAAACATTGTCCGGGAATACACTGTATTTTCAATTTAAAAAAATAATTTTATATTAAAATTATTGAATTTTAGCATTTCATCATACGAAGGTTTGTTGATTTCTGCATCATGATCATTTCCATCTTCATCATCTTCGTCTTCATCGCAATTCATTGCTGTATTGTTTTTATTTTTCACACTGTCCACTTTAAAACTGCCTCATCCACATCTTCATAGACGCATGCTTTTAAACGTTTTGAACAAGAATTCGATGAATCATAATTTTGTATCTTATCACGATTTTTTTTTATTATGGTTGATAAGCTGTTTGGAGGAATACCAAATTTTAAAGAAATATCCATTTTTTTTCACGCCTTTATCCACCTCATGAAGATTTAAATTTTTTTCTTTGATGCTCAAGTACTTTCGTTTGACATTTTCCAGCTTCAAGGTCATTGATCACCATAAAATGTGTTAAAAGAAAGAATAAGTTTGAAATGTTTAGAAATATTTTGAGAAATAGGGAGAAAAAAAAATTGTATCACAAGAAAAAGTTCGTTAAATAGAGAATGCACTTCGCTATTTGGAGGTTATTTTACGAAGAAATTCGCAAAATGTTCTTGGTTCCAAGAAAAAGTTCGCAAAATAGAGAAATTCGTAAAATAGAGGTTCGTTAAATAGAGGTCCGACTGTTTATACAGCATAATTTTTTTGTTCATTGTATTGTAAAAGTAGCTGTATCTAAAAATGTGTCCCCCTTTTAAATAATTGAGCTCAGCGAAACCGTTGTTTGAAGAATGTTAGATCATGCAACAAAGCTATGAAGTTGCTTGGAATAGCCAGAAGAATTTTGATTACATTTTGCCTTCTTAATTCTTTGGCATTACTGGCAATTTACTGAATAACAACTTTTTTGGAGGTCAGAAAAGAATTTGTACATTGTTTGTTGACATACCAAAAGGAATTTTTTTAGTATTTTCTAAATGAATTTGTCAGCTTAAATCTTATTACGTTTTAAAATAGTACTGCGTCTTATAGTCAAATGGAGGAAAAAAATAGAATTTTACATTAGGGAAGAAAAAAATAACGGAATGGTTATTTTAGGAAAAGGCCTGATATTTATAAAGATTTACGGAAAAGTAGCAAATATAGACCTACTGTCTTCACAAACATTTCAAATCATTGTCATTACTCTCGCCTTTAATCGTCAAAAATATGTTTTCTTTTGCAAGGATACCGAGATTTAGTCTCCAGGAAGGAAAAAAAAATATTGCGAAGGCTGCATGGATTGAATAGGATAGTTTGGATACCATTTCATTTTTTAAAATGATCCTGTATGATTTGAGCAAGAAACAAAAAAAAAGCAGAAAAGTAATTTTTATCCGTGATAATTACAAAGTTGTGTGTATTTAATGATATACGATCTGAAATATTAAATATAGAGGAATATAACTTAAACAGTGAAAAATTATGATTAATGTCAATTTTTGTTCGCCTTTTAGAATCATATAGCCTTTTTAATTTTAAGTTGAAAATTATACTAAATAGTTCGCTAAAATAAACGAGAGAAAAATTGGAGAACTATGTGCAGGACTCAATGTTTCATAATAGTACTGTGCGTTTTTCTTGCAAATTATCGTTATAATAATAATTATATCACATTTGTAACACTAATTTAAAGGAATGATTTTGAGCACAAAAGATTAAAACAAGAACAAAGAAGAAATAAAAGTAAAAAAACATATTCGTTTTTTAATTGTATTCTAGAATATTCTATAAAACAAACGAATGTCTTTTTTTTTTGTTTTTAATTTTAAAAAGTTTCTTCTACTGACATGCAATTTAGAAACTTTATGAACTTTTTCGAATTTTCGGTAGAGAATAAAGACAAACAGAAACCATTGATAACATATATGTATTTTTTAGAATGTGAATTACTAAAGTTTCATCATTCTACGTGTTACTAAACCAAACTTTTCTTAAAGTTGGCGATGAAGGAATGATCCAAACATACAAATGAAAAAAAGCAAGCTTATTTTTAGTAAAAAGTAGCTAGAATATAAAGAGTAATGTTAAATGTATGGCAATAATCCTCTTAACGGGAAACTAGATACCTCCCCCAAAACAACTAAACATGCAGTAAAGAAAGCAAACTTCTCTTAATCTGCAACCAAATGACTCAAAAATAATTCTCTTGTTTTCATTCAATTTTAACTGTCTCTTTCATGAAGACCTTTCAAATAATAACCCATTTTCCTACTTGATTCTTTTGGCACAACAGCTTATATGAATGAACAATTCATTCGCCACCCAGAGGCTCTGATCTGACCTTCATCACGTAGATAAACGCAACATGACAAGCGATCTTTCAGTTGACCTCCGAGAAAAATAAAACTGCCATTGTTTTGAGTCAATTTTTAAATGAGTTCTCAAAGTGATGAAAAAGATTCTCATGCATGCAGCTGGGCGTGTCTAATCGCTGCAGTAGCAGAGAGCCTAAATATACGTCATCGTAACAGGGAAGTTAATGTTTTGTCTTGTGAATAGGATAACCATTGTACGTAGTACTATTTAAAGAAGCGCATCTTTGGAACATTAGCATTTTTGAATGGTTAGTTAATAATAATATTTACTTCTTACATTTTTGTTTAAATCAATAATTCTATGAACATTAGAATTCACTTAAAATAAATAATAAATAAATAAAATTAAAAATAAATAAAGATATAAAAATCTGCTCCTCATTGGATAGCTTTGAAGGTTTAGCCACTTTTTAAAATTTTTTTATACAAGTATCTGCTTTTATCAGAATATTCACAAAACTGCAATTAAACTCTGCTTTTATCAGCATTAACAAAATTACAAGTAAACGTCATTTGCTATTATTGATATTTTTGGAAGCATTAGGGATGGTATTCTGCTTGGCTCGAATAATTGATAAATAAATCGCTGGAAATTCGTTTAACTTTTTGTAGGTTAAAGGCGCTTTATCTTGTCATTCACTATCGCTGCTTTCACTGTGTTACGAGATGATCCCATACTTCATTCGTCAACCTGATCGATTTTCTTGGCGAATTCTTTAACTTCTTCTTCTTCCATATCTAAAACGTTTTCGCCGTTATTTGCTTTTGCAGTTTGTACATTTTTTGGGGGCTTCATTTTCAGCATGGAAACGCGGACTCTCTGCAGCATACCGCCTATGAATGAAATTCTAGCTTTGGGCAAATTAAATGGAAATAATAAAAATAACGTATGCGCAAATAATGAAAGATTAAATCATTTATGAAAAGAAAAGTTAACTTTTTTGTTTAAAATCATTTATTGCTTTACTTTTGATAGCTTATTTGCTTATTAATTTCTGTTTATAATTTTTTATAATTTCTGCGATACGTTAAACAGAATTATTTCATTGTTAGAGCACCTAAATTTCAGCAATTTTAAATTTGAAAAAGTAATTGTCGTTCTAGTTTCATATTTAATATCTCTAAAATTTGCTATCGATTGATATAAAATTTATCTCGCTATGATCAATAGTCAACGAGAAATTCTAAATTATATTAATCATATATTTTAAATTATTTTCCGTTTTTTAATATAAAGTAGTTAATCACGTCAGCGGTATATCTTGTGAGTGATATAGTTTGGACGCCACGATGCATCTGATTATTTATTGCAATCGTGATGATATAATTTGATAAGATTTTTTAGCAACGTAATAATATGCAAATAAAAAAAAATATTTCCTGTCATAAAGCATTATTTTATTTGTTTTCAATCAATGTTAAACATTTCTCTCGCAAATATATCTATTAAAACACTTCAAATTTGACGGGAAACCTCTCGAATGAAGAGGCAACTTGTACCCGTCATACCACGACGGGTGATTTTCTAGTTTAATAAAATAGTAATTCAAAAATATGTTAATAGAATCAACTCAACTAACATGTTTTTAAACAAATTTTATGCAACGACATTTTCTAAGAAAATATAATTTGCACTTCGGTAGAGAAATAATTATTTTCATTAATAAAGGAGATTACAGTCCTTTCAAATGGTAATCGCGCTTTTAAAACTGAGCTAATTGCGCCATTTTTAAGAAACTCACGAAATTTAAGTGGTCAATGTAAGTAGAATTCTAGCAATTGCGTCATACAAACAGTTTGCTCATAAAAAAGGAAGAAAATTAATTTTATTTCAGGATGTTCACAACGCACCTCTTTGTAAAAGTTTTACATTGTTTGGTTAATAAAATAACCGTAATTGTGTTATTACTGCGAAAAATTAAGGTAATAATTAATAATGAGAAATTAAATTTATAGTATAATTAATTATGAGAAAAGTAAAGTAAAGTTCTTTCTAAACTTCTTATTGCGTCTCGTTGTTTTCTTCTAAAGTAAAGTTTTTTAATGCGCAGAAAATTTAAAACTTAGAAATTATGTTGTGCCTTGTATATTTTATGGTAATTAATATGAAATTTTATAAATTTATTCAAAGAAATTTTACAAATGTAATGAAAGAAATTTTGAAACGGTGACGTGCCCAAGGAATAAAAAGATGATTTTGCATTGCTATAATTTTTTCCAACTCATATACAGAGTATGTAAATAGAAAAAATTGCAATCGTTGAAGAATTCGATTTCGAGATTTTGATTAATCTCCACTTTTTAGACAGTCCTGAGTCCCAAGAAACCAGATTAGAAATTATATTGTTTGTTTGTGAACCCGATAACTCAAAAACCGGAAAGAGCCAGATGAATGTTGGTATGTGGCCATAACACTAAATTAATAGATCTGTATTAAATTTTGGAAGAAAGACGTCAAAGGAAATTTTGTCTATCTGTCCGTCCGTGTACAAGCGAATATGATAAAGCAAAACACAACATACTAGATGGATGAAATTTTGCATTTGATTTTACCACTGAAATATTGTTTATCCGTATTGAATATGTGAACAAACTCCGTAATTATTAAAATTAGAAAAGAGTTGTACAGAAATAAAATTGATATCAATTTTTTAAAATTTCGATGTGGTGTTAAAATGGTTTGTGATAATTTGCTCCGAAGTCATCGAAGCAGAACGCCAATTCGATTTGATTAATCTTTAATTAACTAAAAATCTAATTATAATTTGGAAAAATTCTTTCTAGGTCAGCACCTATTTCCTAAGAAGTAATTATTTTTTTAATTTGTTAGCTCTAGGTCTAACGGTCTGTCCTGTAGAGCAGAGGTTCCCAGCCTGTGGTACGCGTACCCCTGGGGGTACGCGAAGAACTAGTTGGGGGTACGCGAAAGCAACGTTGGTAATGGTGGAAACAAGGAAACATAAGGAATTTAAAAAGTTACAGAATTTTGTTTCTTCAAGTAAATACTTGTTATTTAATAACAGTACCATTTCAATAGTTGATTATTACGGAGTGTAATTTTTAGCTATCTTTAAAAGTTAATGCGACATTATTACAGCAGATGTTATTAATTCGAGTCAATTGACTCTTAAGTTAACCTAAGACTTTAAAATAAAAAAACTTCTTTGCATAGACGAGGGTTGGTAGTGGGGGAGTATCTGATAGTAGGGGGTACGCGAAAATATAAAGATTAATCAAGGGTACGCAAGGAAATAAAGGTTGGGTACCCCTGCTGTAGCGCGTTGCATTCTGTACGTTACGATTCTTATACCACTTACTTTACAGAAAATATGCCAGTCTAAAATCATTATCATGTCAAAAAAAGAAAAATGAGATTGACGATTGCAAAAGAAACATCAGCAACTACAAACAAATTGAGACGAAACAGTTACAGAGAATTTATGTGCTTAAAGTAAACACCTTTTTCACCACACGCATACGGAAAAAATCACGGCGTTCACTTGTGAGTAATCCATGCCACGACTTATTCATTAGTACACAAACGAAATTCGCAGTTGTTTCTGTTACAGAAAATTACGATCCCATCGAAAAACCGGAAACACAACACTGGTTTTTTCCCCCCATCTAGTAGATGAGGGATTTGAACTTCTTGTAAAAATGGGTTATTTTTCAGATAAAAGATCTTCTAGGCATGTTATAAAATGAATGCTATAGACTCTAAATCATTATGAACAGATCATGAAAATACGTGCTCATACTGGACAAATGTGAATTGAAAGTGCAATCATTGCGCTATAGTGAAATGATGAATGTGTAATGATGAAGTAACCAGAGGTCACATCAGCCAGATGGCAAAGTGTCGGTTTCAGTAACTGAGGGTACTTTACTGGGAAAACGTCTAGAACAAATATGTGGGATCGATGCATTTTACTTCTTATTGTCCTTTTGTAAAACCATGAAAGGAAATTGCAAAATAAACGTTGAAGAAAATAAACCAGCA
>BGPR01000320.1:444793-505597 GCA_013235015.1 Araneus ventricosus
ATTATATGTGTTATGTCACTAAGCCTCATTATGTGTTATGCCACTAAGCCTCATTCACAGCTAGAAAGGAATGAAAGATCATCGCTCCTCCAATGAATCTCCACATAGGGAAAGAGACGATTTCTGGTTTTGCCTCCCGGTTTAATGGAACAAAAATTCACAATAGTTCAGTAACTAAGTTGCATAAATAACAACATTACAAGTGTTACTCCTCACGGAATATACAGCGGCAAATAGGACGCAGTATCAACGGCAGATATTTGGAGTACATAAAGTAATGCTGGGCATTCATGAGAAGGCACGGTCATTCCATTTGGAGAGCGGTTTTTCCCCTACCCATTCAATTCGATAGATTAGGCAGGTCATTCACAGAGGCTCCAAAGTTTGTTTTGAGAACCGTTGTGTGAGAATGTTCAAAGTCCCAGGCTGACTCCTAGAGCTTTCCACACACATACGGGTGATTTGTCGCCGTCTCGAAGAATCTTATTTCATTTTTATGGCCTTCCTTTCCAATGGATATCAAATTCATTTGAATTCAAACAGCGCTATCTATCTGGGCCAATTTTCATCCGGATTTCACATTGACGAAAGGTTTTGCCTTTGTTCCAAAAATCGTGGAGTGGAACAGAGGTGAATGTCCCGCTTAAATGTGCAAAAGACGATGTTCTTACTCATCTAAAGCCGGCCATTCACTTCATAGATAAACTGGATATTTTGGAACGCGAGAAGGAAAAAGCCATAAAAATCTATGGAAATCAGCCAAATGTCTTGTAGTGGTTGGAATTCCGTCTGGACTGAAATCGGAACGAAAAATCAGAGGGACCCTGAAAGAGACTAGCGAAAAGAACAATGCCTTGCGTAGATTGAAGCCTCGCTTTGAGGGTAGTATAAATTAAAATCTGCTGACTGGGGAAAATCGAAGAGCGATTGACAGGCAGCTGTAGAGAGGGAAAGAAGATCGCTCCCCCTACCTTCGTTCAGACTTAGCATCTTTTTAAATACAAGTGAATGACGTGCTTGTATTTTTCGATTAAAATGGGTGAAATAAAACCGGGTTTAGGACAAATGTCATGGCTACCCTTCAAGTGAATGCCGGCTTAACTGTGATGATGCACTGTTGTAAACGTGCTTTGTAAACTATAAACTTGGCATCATTTTCTTCAACATCATGTTTGTGTATGTGACTTGTTTCTGTATACCTTAAGTTTGTAAACGACCTATTGAACAACGTGCACAAAGAAAGCTGCTAAAGGGAATAAAACGTCTTCTTTTCTTGCGATGCGTGTTCCGAATTTTCATTAATCTAGCAGTTGCGAGATATTTAAAATGACCGATTTCATCATTTTAATCTCACGCATTCCAAAAATAGCCCGTGAATGAAAAGTAGGCCCTGAAGTGTTGGAAAACACATCAACGTCAGCAGTTCCAAGGCTAATCTGTTATATCAGTTTAAGGAAAGGAAGTATGGTACATTGAATGGAAAAATGCGGTGAAAAAAGTGATTCGAGACTATTGACTGATTAAATAGTCTGGTGCATTTTTCTCCATAAATCAATCGGTAAATTATATTTGATTAAAATGTAAAATTAAGCACAATTAAATTTTATAGCAATTCATATTTCCTAGAAATCAATATCTATGATTTTACATCTCTTTCATATTTAATATCTCTTTCAACTATCATACTGAACATGCGATTTTTTTCCCTAATAACAAACATTTTTAATACTTTTTTCTTTTTTCACTTTGTTTTTGATATTCTTAGTGTAGTATAAAATTTCATTACTTCGTCAAGAAGATGCAATTTTATAACTTCTGTGTCGTTTAGATTTTAAATGCTTTAAGCGGTTTTAGTAGAATTTGAAATATTTTTTGTAAAGGTCTTTACTTTTACACTTTGGTTTGATCAGCATTACAATAAAAATGCTCTAAAAATATATTACTTAAAAAAATATAACACTTTTAATAAAAATATTTTCGAAGCGTCCATGCTTTCATATAATGGCAAATGCATACACCAAGCCATTGAAAAAATAAAAACGAGTAGAATCACAGTGTTGTCTACCTATTTTGTAGAAATAGCTTTTCAAAATAACTTGGAAACATTTTCTTTTATAAAAGACAAACAAAAAACCGCAGAATATTTTTAGTTTGCATGCTTCTTATAAAATGAATGGGATATAGAAACTGAATAATTCATTTATTGAAATTGAAAATCATCAGAGTATAAGTTAAAATACGCAGATGGGAATTTTCAATTTAAGTTTATTAATAATTTAATAAGAAGAACTTTTAAGAACACTCTTTTAATAATGTTTCAAAGAAATAGAATTTTATTTATTCTACTTTTTAATCTTCAATTTATAATTCCTACTCAAATTCATTACCAGATGGTACCAATAAAAATTAAAATTTTGTTAAATTAGTCGATTAACTGATAATTAAGTTTTGAAAATATTAAAATAGTGTATTGATATCGAGAATACAGTAGTCTACAAAATTTCAAATCCCTAGCTTCTTGAGAAATGGTGAATATTTTTACTGCAGAATTTTCTCATTATTTAAGTATAGAATCTGAGATTGTCTTTGATGATGAATTTTATAAAAATATTAGTATAATTTTTGAAGAATTTTAAATTGTTGATATGATAATATATAAACTTTCTAAATCAAGTCTGTAAACTGACTAATTAATTAAATTTTTTAGAAGTCTAATACCGACAGCATTTTTAATAAAGATTGAAAAATATTAACAATTTCATTATGAATTATATTATAAATACAAATATTTTTTTACATTAAGCATTTAAACAGAATGATTAATTATTAATTCGTAAAAAGCGTGATATCGTGATTCTCAATTATATCTGGAAATGATAAACAAATTTAACATGAATAATTTAATTATTTTTCTGTCTTCATTCTTTTAGGATGTTCCTTTATGACATAACTCTTATTCCACATGTTATAAATAAACTAAAAACCCAAAACTTTAATTAGAAGCAATATTGCACCAATCATTTGCGGTTCCTTCTCCATAAATATATATATTTTAATGATTTAAGACGGTGGAAAATAAACAGAAGAAAATTTAAAAATATTTGTACTTAAAAGATGGAAAAACTCTAATTTCTTTCAAACTTCAATCCAAGTGGGAAAGTTCCACCCAACCACGCAAAGAACTCTCTAAAAATCATCTTATTGAATTTTTAGTTGGTTTACTTTTTTCACTCGAAAGTTTTCTCGCTTATTAGTCGAGTAGCGGGAAACTGTTTACAATATGTGGGAGTAGTTTTTAGCTTACCCAGGAGTTTTCCTTCAAGCAACTTAGAGGAAAGAAATCGTAAATTACGCGCAAAAGTGCTTACTTTTTTGACGAAGGTGCAACTGTAAGTATGGATAGATTTTCATAAAACTTTTAGCTCAAGGATATGAATTTTCATTTAAGTAGGGTAATCTGACACCCTCCCTAAATATTCTTTTTGAAAGTTTGATAAAAGAAATAGCGATATCTGCTGTTTATGGCACATGTCGTTGTTCGGAAATTTTATAAGACTGGAATTCAATTTGTTATTTATTGGAGCTGTTGATGTAGGTTTGTTTAGTTTAAGTATATTTACGCCCCGTTTTGCAGCAACACGAGGTCTATTTTGGGATGAACCTCGAACTTTTGAAGTGTGGTCAGATGTCGAGGACGACACCTGAGACGTCACCCTCTCTCTAAGTTTCCGCACCACACCTGAAGGAGTGCATTTGGCTCCGATGGATTTGGCGTACACCAGGGCCGCTCCGAATCCGGGACCTTAGTACCACGCCACCATCCCCCAGTTGTAGATGATAAGTACAGATGTCAATGGGAAAATGAAGATATTTTAGAATAAAAGATTCGAAAAATATTTCAAATAACTATTCATTATTTTAGATGATTAAGATTCAGATGCTTATGATATAAGCATTATATACAAGGAGAGATTTAATTAACCTAGGGTTTTAAACTGAAATGACTTTTAAGTCATTGTAGATAGTACTACAAACTTTTAGTTATTCAAAAAAACATGGAAAAGTAATTTAATGGTTAACGTTTTCAAAGTGAGCTTTCAGAAGTAACCGAATAGCTCAGCTTAGTTCAGAAAACAACCTTCCCTTGGAATCATCTCGAACATAATCAAAACTTTCATTTTTTCTTATTAGATCTTTTATACCATTGCTCTAGAACATAAGTTCCCAACCTGTGATACGCGTACCCCTGGAGGGGGGTACGCGAAATCAAATTTGGTAATGGCGAAAACAAGAAAACATGAATTAAAAAATCAGAGAATTTGGTTTCTCCAAGTGAATACTTGCTATTAATAACTATACCACTTGAAAAGTTGATTATTACGGAGTGTAATTTTTAGCCATCTTTATAAGTTAATGCGAAATTATTAGAATACTGATTTCTTTTGTTTTGGTGTTGCACTAATACTATGCTGAAAATGCAATAAAATGAAAAAATAAACTTAAGTCCAGGAAATATTATTAATTCGAGGCATATGACTCTTCAGCTAACACAAGCCCTTAACATTATTGATAAAGACTCATCTGCTTAGACGGATGATTGTTGTTGGTGGTGGGAGGTTATGTAAGTAGGGGGTAAGCGAAAATATAAAAATTATTCAAGGGGTACGAGGGGATAAAGGTTGAGAACCCCTGCTATAGAATTTTATTTGTTTTTTTAATGGTGAAGAACATTTTCGTAGGAATGATATTACAATTTCACCACATAAGTATTAATTTTTAACAGTAAGAATATGATCTTCGTTTGAATTTGATGGTTGGAAGACGTATTAAAAAAGGGTGGAAGTTGTTAAACAATTTCCTTCTATACCCTCTCTCATTACACACATTCGTAACGACATCTAATGAAGCTCTGAGGAATTATTTCAGTCCAAAGTTGCAGCTTAATTAAACTCACTCTGTAAATAAAAATATAAGGAATGAAATAATTTTTACTAGGAGATTTATTAATTGATTGAAAACTATAGTTTAAATAATTTTAAGAAAATCAAGTTTTTGCTATCTTTAGGGATAAAATTAAATTAGCAGGGAATGGTGATTAATTATTATCGAAGTTAATATATGTCTAGCAATAATAATAAACGTGACAAGGCAGATATTTTCCAGCATTTATAATTGTACTCTGTTCTTATTTTCAAGGAAACTGTTATAAAGTGTTTTCTTTGAAAAGTCAATTAAATTTATAAAAAGAGAGCTTTAAAATGTTATAGGCAAGCTTTTATAAATCTTTTAGGGCACCTTTATAAAGTATCATATTATAAAGTCTCTTTATTTTAAAGGAAAGGCACGAACGAAGTTGGAAATTAACAATTATTGCATAGAAAGGTACGTTTTCTTATAATACTTCTTTAATTTAAATTTGAAGAATGAATATAGTTCGAAATTCGGTACTGAACCATTTAAAAATATGCTATTTTATTTATAAAAATCCTCTACTTTAAATGAAAGATTCGAATGCAGTTCAAAATTAGATAGTGTTGCATTGGAAGGCGTATTTTTGTATAATATATAATGTAGATGAAAATTGAAATTCTATGTTTAGACAGCTATGAATGGCTAATTGTTGACTAAATTTCGCCAGACACGAAGAACGTTGAGTTTCTGGTAATCCTATCATTTATCAGAATTGGAAGTACTGTTCCGCAACGGATTCCGAGACTACCACTTTTGGACGATTTTACACCGGAAAGAGGTGTCAAGCAATGAGTCTTATGAGTGCATTTCCGGAGTTCTTTGTTAAATCAGGTTCAGTAAAATGTAAACATCACCCTTCTATTCTTCACTTTCCCCTTATTTTGATGAAAATAACTCCGCCCGGAGGCATATTTACAAACCCTACCCTGATAGAACTGAGACAGAAAATCGGCCAATACCATTGGCTACGAGGGGCAGTGACATCGTTTTCAGCTCTTGCACGTAGCGTACGGCAATCATAACAAGAGTCGTCCTACTTTTCTCCGTTTTCCCACAGTTGAGCACAGAAAACATTCTTCCGTGGGTTGTAATATTTTTAAAAATGAAATTATTTTTTAAAATATCATAAAAAATAAAACATCCCACACTGTAAGAAATTATACTAATGAAAAGTCTAATGATAAAGCTAATCTAACTATAATTAATGCTAAATAATAGTAAAATTATTATTATTAAGGCCAATAATAATAAAAAGAAAAAAAGGATAATTACTAGACTAAATAAAATTGCTACGTAGGTGCGTATCGTAGAAAAAAATTCGCGAAGTCTAAGCAACGGAAACCTAAACTAATTCAAAGTCCACATTCAATCACTTGTTTTGTTATAATTTCGGTACGAGAGCAAAGAACGACGTCATTGGCTCTCGGCGAAGCGAGTCAATCATATTGTTCGATTTCCTGCCTCAGTTCTATCAGGGTAGGGTTTGTAAATATGCCGCCCGGAGCATGCGCAAAAGCGCGGATGGTTTCCGAATCCGTTGCTAAACAATAGGTATTCTTTTTTCTTAGGAATCGCTAAGTTTTCTTTTGTCATTATCACATGTTTTAGTTATTGCCGGCAGTGTAAGCTGCTCGGTGCTCATATTCACGTTTAAAGCTCCAGAATTCAGCATAAAATAAATATATATTTCTCTAATGTAACTGCCTCCCTTTGTTAGTATTTTTAAATTAATTAATGAGTTATTTTATTAACTGAATGAATATTAAGCAAGGGTGGAAAGTATTATGGTAAACAGATTTATAATACTTAATCTATTTAAAGAATAAGACAGTCACAAAGCAAAACAGTTCTGCGAGCATTTCAGAGTTGAAAATGCTCCTCATCCTTCTTTGCTTTGAATATGTTTGTCAACAAAAGGGAGATTAATTATCATTGGCGGAGATTTTTTTTAATACTGGAGAGATGATACCTTTAAGGAAAATGGTTTTCAGAAATCTTGATATTTT
Organism: Araneus ventricosus; assembly: GCA_013235015.1. Classification (NCBI taxonomy): domain Eukaryota; kingdom Metazoa; phylum Arthropoda; class Arachnida; order Araneae; family Araneidae; genus Araneus; species Araneus ventricosus. The sequence goes on from BGPR01000320.1 coordinate 451,771, forward strand.
TTGTTTTTGTTGAAATTCATGGAATGGTAGCTACAAAAATTTACACTCTATTAAAAATGGAAAACTTTAATATTGAGAAAATGCTAGAAGATAAATGAAACGTACATTCATTCATTCAGGAAGTAAGCAATTCCCATTTCCAAAAAATTTAATTAAGTTAAGAAGAGATTACATTGGTTCAGTAAATCCATTTCGTGACTAACTAATAAGATAATATTTTTCGAAAAAAAGTTTTGGAATCTCGAAAATGTTGATCGATATTACATTTCTAAAAATAAATATTATGAGATGTTAAGAATTTAATTAATGCGCTTCAGAATTTTTGTACCAGAATGGAAGATGCACTATATTAGGAAGGCAGCTTAATGTAGGAAAATATTTCACAGTATTAAAAAAAATCTCATTTCTAGTTTACTATTCACTGCAGAATCAAATTTCCACTTAAGCGTGTGAAAGTAATGTTTTGAAGAGGTACTTAACACGAGTTATTCGAAATGAAGGTTTCTCGTTTGAAACGGAATTTCATCGTTTTAATAACTCATCTTACTATTTAACTTTTTACTTCAGATTTTTTTAATACTTAGATATACGGACAAATAAAAAATGATTTATTATATACTTGGGGAATCAGGAATATCAGAAATAAATTTAAAAATCAAAAACTCGCATTGACAACAATTTTTTTCCTTCATTCTCTGAAGCTTCATTAAATAGTTTTAGGGAATTCCAAACAATTTATTTCGCAGTTTAGGAAGTGTAAAAAAATGTAAAAAATTAAAGAGAAATTAGACTTCTCAGAAATTTATATTAAACGCGGCAGGATATCTGTAAATTCCACAATTTCATTTCTAACAATATGACTACGAAATAAACTGAATAAATAGGCAAGATAAAATAAGCATTAATTTTTTGACATTTATACTGACTATGATGTTTTTCCAATGTATTTATTACTATAACACATTTTTACAACTTTTAATAAGAGCTTTTTAGAATCAAATTTTATTCTGAAATTTTTCCAAAACAAATTGCTCAGAAAACTGATATTATAAAGATTCAAATGTCCAATATGAGTTTTTCTGGCAAAATCCATATTCTTAGAATTCCTCTCATTTCCACTTTTATGCAAAAGCAAGGAGCCTGGCAAACAAAATTTCAGCTGTAAATTAAATTCTTCATTAAGAACAAACATAGAATTTCTACATTACATAACTTCCCTTCAGTTTGCGATGCAATCAAAGAAATCTTAATGACAGTGAAACATTTTCTATCCTTTTAGTTAGTGTACCTCAGAGGCAAACTATCGCAATTTCACTTTTGCCAATTTTAATGTTTATATCGCCTCTGCGGTATTCCCACCTCATTTTCGCTTTTGTCAAGTGTCGTAACTGGGGTTCGAATAAATAACCTCTTTTAATACACTAGTGTGCAAAAATTAAGCAACATTTGCAATTTATTCGAATACTATGGTTCGAAATCAGTTCTGGAGAATCGTGTAACATGCAATCGAATATAATACACATTTTACAGTGAAGATTCGGTCACGAGGGCAATTGGGGGCACGACCAGAAAGTGATGAAGACGGAAAGGAATTTTGACTCATCTCGATTCATAGAAAGCTTATAACTAGATGTAACTGTCATCAATGATTATGTTTGATGTACATAATATTTACATGCATGTTCGTAAACATAGCACAAATATTCACTTATTACGAGGGCGTTCTAATTGCCCTCGCGACCGAAATTCCACTATAAAATGTGTATGATACTCAAATAACCCACGATTATCTGCAACTGTGATAGCGAAACACAGCTTTTGAATAAATTGCAAATTTCGTGCGTTTTCCGAAATGTTGCTTAATTTTTGCACACCTGTATAAAACACAGCTTGCAATACATTGCGCTCTGGAACCTCTTTTGGCTCTCCTGTAACATGCTAAAATTACTACTTACGATTTCTTCTGACAAACAAATGTATGGTTTGGTTTATATGCAAAACGATAGGGGACGATTTTCCCTCGACTTTCTCGTAAGCTAACACAATATGACGCGTTTTGTATTTCTTAGTATAGTGAAGGACGTCGAACAGATGTTTGGTTTGGTTTATATGCAAAACAATAGATGAAGATTTTCCCTAGACTTTCTCGTAAGCTAACACAATATGGCGCGTTTTTTACTTCTTAGTATAGTGAAGGATGCCGAACAGATGTTTGGTTTGGTTTATATGCAAAACGATAGGGGACGATTTTCCCTCGACTTTCTCGTAAGCTAACACAATATGGCGCGTTCTGTACTTAATGCATACTTGGCGTCTTTCACTATACTATTTAGCACTTCTTTCTTTTGATCGATTTCCTCCAAAATAGGATGCAGATCTACGATTTTGATAGGCTACGACCGCACACCAAATTTTTTAAGGCCGTTGCGTTTTCGAGTTATCGCTTTCACGTGCACAAGACTGTGAAAATTTCAGACGGCTGAGTGCCTGAAGGAATTGGTTGGAAAATTTATTGTTATCATCATTACCAAATTTCACCCTTCTATCTTGTTGAATTTTTTGAGTTATCGTGGTAACAAGCATTTTATATATAACACCACTTCATGTCCCCGTATCTGGAATTATAATGATTGTTTGCAATCGGTTTAGATGGACATGAAGTGGAAGCATACCGGAAAAAAAGCAATTTAGCAATCTAAAGAAAAATTTAGAAATAAATTAAATAACTACAGCAAGGAAACTTAAATAATAACAGAAGTATCCATAGTGTCGCTAGAAGAGTCGCTGTCAGTAGAAGAGTCCATTGTAACAAGCATATAGACGGACAGACTAGCCGCAGATATATTTTGTCCGATTTTCATAAAAATCTACAATTTTGGGATAAAGCCCGTGTACTCAATTTCATCTAGATTGCTGCATTTTCACTTTCTCGTGTACAATGTATGCAGAGAGAAAGTTTTGTAATCGTCAGAACATTCGACTTCAAGATTTAGATGAATCTTTTCGTTATAGAACTTCCGGAGTCAGATGAACACATTTTTGGAATTATAACTATCTGTGAACATGATAACTGAAAAAGGCAAAGTGCTAGACGGGTAAAATTTTAAACGCGTTTTTTACATCAATTTTGTATATTTCTATCGAATCTGGAAGAAATTCGTATACTGTAAGCCTGTCGGCCAGTCCGCATGTCAAGACGATAACTAAACACGCAAAGAGCTTGATGGATAAAATTTGGTACATAATTTTATCATCATTATTGCAGATATATCAATTTTCGGTCAAAATCCGTCAATAGAGTGATCGGTTGTCAGTCTCTATATCTGTGTGTATCTGAACGCGATGAATGAAAAGATCAATGACTTAGATAGATGAAATATTGTATGTGGTCTTGTGACTATTATTGTAGACTAGAAGATTTGTGCCCGTCTAAGACGGGCTTTTAACCTTCCAAACAAATCTCATAGTCACAGATTTACTATCGAAAGTTGTAGTACAAAATCGCATGTACATTGGCAGAGTGCTGAAGAAATAGAAAAAAGCACCTGATGAATTAATTGACACTAACCTTCGTTTTGTTAATAACCTTACTTTTAACAATTACTTTCGTCTTGTCCGCGTAAAAATAATGCAAAATCCACTAACAGAAAAAATGCATTACCAAGTACAAAATAAAAAAAAAATGCTGAAAGAAAATATTATCAACAGCATGCTCTGCGAATTCAAATCTTTAAGTAAAGGGAGCCTTTCAGTATAAGATCGGTTAAGGAAAAAATATTAAATGCAAAATATATAAATATTCAATTCCAAGAACGAAAAAGAAAAACCTTTTTAGCAAAAACGAAAGTAATTCTAAACTAATAGCACGAAAAACCGAATTCATGTATCAATGGACACTAAATTCCAACTGAACCTATAAGTGAAGGTATTGAATCAGCATAAATAAAAGAAATAAAACTGCTAACTCGACTCAATTTTTATATAAAAAAAAACTGTCTGAGTTTTTTGACGCCTTAACAGAAATCGGATTTGCGCGTTCGTTAATGACGCAGACTAAATGGGCGGAGTTATTTTTAACTCCTCCCAGCGTTACGGACATTTCTGCATGATTCTATTATAGCATAGGTTTGTATCAAATTTTGGATCCAGTCGGTCCAAAGGCAGGTTCTTAAAATGTATGCTCGGTTTTTTTTCCTCTGAGCACAAAACGCTCTAACATGATAATGTTTGTAGTTTGAGTACTGTCTGTAAATTACATCATTCACGATGGAAAAATAGTTCTAAACGCTCGACAGGTCAGACTGTTGGACCCTAGAGCTATTAAATTTGTTGTTTGAAGTGTTCGAGAGTAAGGATTCGGTCTTTAACTATGGTTTTGCATTGTCTACAGTACCTGATGACGCGGGAGTGCTGCACTTGTGCTATCTGCTCGATCTTGTGTTTATATCCGTTAACATGCGCCTGTTGCGTCAGACCGGCACGTGACTCACTCCTCTCTACCCCGTGATACGCCCCTGGGAAGCAGACTCTTATAAGGAAAAAAAAATGAACAGAACGTGCAATATTGTATAGTCGAAGGGTCCCGCTAGTTGAGTTATTGTGTTCACAGACATAACATAACACCTCCTCCTGTTTCCGTGCCTAGAGTCCTTATGACTCTTTATAAGCGGTTTCAATGGACAGGAAGTGGAAGCTTACTGAGACCACCAAGCAAATTTATTGAAAACACGGTATTTGTAACATGAGGGATATAATGCAAGGTCAGGACCTTTGAGGTAAACTATATGAGAAGGATGACAAACACAATTGGGGAAACTGTTACAAAAAATAGAATACAAATTACAAAAATGGTATTTTCGAACTCAGGGAGGTCTAAAACGTACTGATTTATTAAATCTCGAGGTCGATTTTTTTTGTCGATTACGATACTTTCTCTTTGTACGCTTTGTATACCAGAAAGTAAAAATACAAACATCTGAGTTAAGAGTGATGCGATAATATTAAAATCCTGTCTACATGAAAAAAATTCTACTTACTGTTTCATAAAAACTAAATAATATATTATTTTTTATAAACAAATCTGAACTGAAACGCAAATATTCTGTATCAGCATGAAGAATATTTGCGTGTTCGAGAAATACTTTTCTATGCAACATAAAAATTTTAGCTGGGTTCTATGAAATTTATTTTCTTGATTTCAGAAGTTTCACTAGAATTTCATAAAAAATATAATTTTTACTTATAATTCCAATTTAATCTACTTGTAGAACTTTTTTATTTGCATTTTGGATACTTATGAATTTAAAAAAGTGTGCTGATTTTATTCGATGTGGCTGAATTTATTATAAATTTTCGCTTAGCTCAACAAAGTTTGGATTTTTGTGAGGAGTGTTGCCAATTTTTGAAAAGAGAATTAAAGAATAAATCAATTTGAATTGTATCGCAACATTGAGGAATATAATAATAGAACAGGCGAGATGTATAATCATGGTGGCAGGTCCCATGACGATTGAGGTCACACCGCTTCTCAAGTCGTAGCAGTTCTATCTCATTTACAATATTCTCTAAAGGTATGTGGGAGGTGTGCGGCTTAGGCATTGATCATGATTGGTTAACCGCTATAGGGTTAGATGAAACCGAAGGTACTCTAAGACACTCTACGGGGTGCCATCAACCCCTTAGGAATTTCTTGGATATGCCGCCCGCATATATGATTTACAGGATATGAGATCCATTTTGAACTGCAATCAAGGAGAGAAGCGTATCTCCAGGAAGGTGGGATCCTAAATTCATAATATAGTAGAATATTTGCGTAAAAATAATGCATGCATATTATTTACGGGAACTATAATCGTTTCAAAAACATTAAAATTATTTTATTTTAGTCTTCCCGAAGTTTTTTAAAATTAAAAGGTATATGAGGTTAATTTTTTATAGTAAATATTTAGATGATCCCGGTTCATGACAGTTTTGAAATATCCGGCGCGAGGTTGCACGCACCCTCCAAGAACATTAAATCGTCGAAAGAGGGCGTCAAACTAGTGTCGAGAGATTTTATAACTTCGAAACAGGGAATACCCATATTTAGGAAAACAATCGATAAGAAATTGCTAATTCTATATTTCGAAGAGAATCGTGATCCTCATCGGGACCAGGTGACTAAGTTGAGGCAGTGAAAATTGTAGTAACTTTACTTTGACAGGCGCAGATGAAACATACACACTCACACACGTACATATAAATACAATAAGACATGAAAAATAAAATTCAAAAATGAGAAATTTTATATATACTGGCAAAATTTAAAGGTTTCTGTTTTCGTAACATTATTCTCACCCAACGTGTAAAATGAAATTAAAACCTACCGAATTCGTATGTTGTGCTTTAAAGGCATTAGGAGAATCTTCAGTATGAATGATGCCAAAAAACAAAATTTCCAAAATTTGGGAAAACAGCCCATAGATTGGGAATCCCAGATTATGGCGTTTGACATTGGAGATACTTTTATTTTAATGGACGACGATTCCTTTTTATATTTTGAAGTAATTTTCAGCATCAATATAAAAATCTCACATTCTTACTTTAAACCATTTAAATGTATTAATTTTTTCTTACAAAAATAAGTTGAAAATTAAGTGTACACAAAGAGAAAGCCCCCAGATCTCTTAATTAAACGGAAGTAAAATTTAAATGGTTTTGACTTCTCTTCTAATTTTCGTATGAATAAAAATGAAGAAGGTTCGGTAACCTAAGAAACCACTCTTTCAATAACACGAAAAAAAATCTACATTTACTCTTCAAATAATCGTTTCAACGCAAGAACATGCTTCAAATGAGTTGAAAAGGTGATTTCATTTGCAGCTGTGGCTTCAGAGACAAATGTGGCGGTTATGAAATTTCCCATTTTCTCCTTTTCTGCTTCACAGATTAAAATATCAATAAAAGCAATTTAATTATTAATTAATGATATGCAATAAATACTTTCCAGAGAAAAGTGGTTCAAACTCCCTAATCAGCAAATATATTTGAAAGCTCTCGCTTCTTTGTTCTTTCTTTAGATAAGCTCTTCCGGCTGTATAAATAAAGATATCTCGTGGGCATAAGGATAAATGTGCATTTTTACTCACCATATTCACCTGAATTTGGCGAATAATTACAGACACAGAATTACGAAATCGGTTAAGCATCATTCAAATTAGATCTAAAAATCATGTGGGTATGGAATTCTACGTGAGATTTATATTTTTAGTAACGATGCTAAATAAAAATTATACAGAGTGATTCAGAATTCCAGAGAAAATTTAAAAATCAATAATTCGTGAATGAATGTAGAAAATGTCGTTTTAAGCTTTGAAATTAAACTACGACTTACAGAACTTCAGTGTGACTTCTTCCATTCATTTTACAGCTATCAGACGAAGAAACATACCTACTGCAGCAAAAAGCATAAGTTTTGATGGTATGACGAAACATAAGCAAAGTAAATGAAGCTTAATGCTGTGGAAAATATTATTCTTCGTCTGACTAAACATTTGTAAGCAGTTACTCCGAACATTATCTTTTCCTTTGCTACACGTACCTCCTAAAACCGCATAATCATCTTATGCTTTAAATTGCAAATTATGCTGCTGATGGATACTGGCATCATGTCAAAAAATTTGGTATCGTTTCCATCTTCTACAGAAACTAAATCTTCGCATCCTCATTATCTTGCGAATTATTGATTCTTAAAGATGTTTTGGACTTCTGAATCATCCTGTATATAGGTGCAACCCAAAGATATGAGAATAGTTATTCAGAGCGCGAAAGTAGCGCAGGAATGCACTTGCAGTAATAGTGGCTCGCAATCTTGATTAGTTAGCGCTAAGCTTTTTATGAGCACATGTGTGTGGTATAGGATTCACTTGATGCATTTGAGGATGAATTGAACAATTTTTGATGTTAACTGAGTGTTGTCATTTCGCATAAAAACTGCAGATCGGCTATCTTTGTAAGAATAACCAGTACTGCGATTTGTTAACGCTCTACAGAGCAAGTCTTGGAACTTTCTGATACAGCTATGTATAACAAAATACTTCTAATTTTAGAATTTTATTAAAGCATAAAACATTTAAGATGCATATCTTGCAGATATTATACTGGGTGATTACAAAAGAATTTCTCAAATTCGAAAGGGCATATTTTCGAAAAGAAAAAGTTACAACCTACCAGCCACTTCAAACATAACATTATCAAGTTATAAATATCATAAATTAAAAAACTTTCAATGTGATGACTACGAGAAACCCAAAAATATCTATTTTGTATCCAAACTCATCCCACAGCCTTAGAGTGTCTCTGTTGTTACGATATGGAGATTATATCAGCTATAACCCGTATGATTTGAATACCAATCGCCTTCTCCACATCTTTCTCCCCGTCGGATGAGGAATTAGCAGCTTATTGATTGATGGCTAATGACAATAAATGTTCTCGTATTGAGAGCGAATAATTGATAAATACTCATTCTCTCTTTTCTGCTTTCTTTTGAAAATATGCTCTTTGATGTACACATCTATGTCCTTTGTTTGGGAAATTTCGGGCAAAGAGAAGCTATGCAATGCTAGCTTCTTACAGAAAAATTTCCCAATTATTATTTTGAATCCATTTCGAATAGTTCTTAGCCCTTGGAAAAGTGGACTAGAATGGATTTCTAGTTTGTTTTTGGTTTTATTCGATTACCTCTGAGTTAATTTTTTTTTTGCTGTCTTTATATGATCTTGATTTCTATTGTCCTCTGTTTTTTGTTTTGCTGCTGCAATTGAGCGCTACTTAAATATTGTATACTTTTTAACTAATTTTTTTCTATAAATATTATTGTTTATAGATAAAAATAATTTTTGTTGTTTCTTTTGTTGTTCTTGTTTAAAGTTTAAGTTAAGATTCCTTTTCTAAATTTATTCTAATTTTTCTAGTTGATTGTTTTTAAGCTTATTCTTTTGATGTTGCTCATTCTCTTTAGATCAGGGATGTGCACGCTTTTTTAGGAGAGAGTCAAAAGTAAAAAAAATTGGCGGGTTAAGATAATTTATTATAATAACTCAATAAAGGCCAGAAAATATTATTTAAAAAATTATTTAATAATGCGGTGAGTTAAGATATGACTGTTTTTCGGAAAACTCCTTGGGCCACGGTGTCCTAATGGTAAGGTCTCGGCCTCGTGGCCCAAATGTTTCAGGTTCGAAACCCAATTCCACTCAAGACTCGCCGTGTACGTGGGCCTGGTGCACTCCAAATCCAGTGTCATGGTTAAACGTCCTCCTGCTATTGTGACGCGGAAATTTGGAGAGGGGGCTCCAGCTCATTTGTCGTCCTTTTCATTTGACTGTGGTTCATAATTGCGAGGTCCGTTCCAATATAGCTCTCGTGTTACTTCAAAAGAGGAAGTTAATATAACTGATATAAAACTAAACTTAAAGTTCCTCATAATAAGATTCGATCCCAGATGTAGTAATTATACTATTTTAAATTATTATACACTATTATTTTAACCCTTTAAAATGCTATTTTTTTGTAGTAGCGGTGCAATAAAATAACTTTGGTATTAAAATTAATTTAAGAAAAGAAATTCATTTAGTTTATTGAATGACATTATTTTTTGTTAATTAATTTTGCTAATAATAATAATTAATTACCAAGACTCTTTATTATGGTTTGAGATAAGAAATTGGAACATCCAGGTTTTTGTTTAATCGAAAAATTTGGCGAGAACTTATGCCAACCTTAAGAAATGCATTTAAAAATTAATGAATTTGGTGGGAAGTATATTCCCATGACCTTAGAAAGGGTTAAAGTCTGCGGCAGGCTGAATAGAACCTCTAAAAGAACCGTAGTTTTACCCTTCAGGGCTTTAGACACATGGCTTTTGCCTTTGCAAAGGCACCCTTTTGCACAAAATTGAGTAAACCACTATGCGACATCCTATTTGAAAGACAAATACCGTATTTACGAAGAAATTCGTATTGACCTGTCTAAACCGATTTACTTCTAGCATTATAGCACGCTGTCAATTGTGCGATCGATATTTCGATCAGATTGAAATCATATAACAAATTCGTGCCTAGCTCTTAGCGACGTATCTAGTCAAACAAATGAAACATCAGATTGTCCTTCACGATTATCTGTAGAATGTTGCTCTAAGATGTTGGGATGTAAGATATTTAACCGATTTACTTCACATAAATTCACTAGTATAAGAACACTTTCTGTTGTGAGATCGATATTTCGATGCGGTTGAAATCAAATCACAAATTCTTGCCTAGGTTCTAGCGACGTATCTAGCCAAATAAAAGTAAAATCATATTGTTCCTTCCACGATGATGTCCAGAACGGAGCTCTAAAATGTTTGGTTGCCGAAATATAGCTTTATAAAGATGGATTTTTGCTTAAGGATATCAATACAGAAGTAAAATGAAAAGAATTGGAATAGAAGCCATTTTGGAAAGTAAAGTATTTTTAAAACAATCCATTGCAACTAATTTTCTGAATCGATAGAATCTATACTTATAAAAGGCAATGTTTGTGTGCGTGTGTGCGCGCGATGTTCAGACGAATCTATCACACATACAGTCATGAAAGTTGGCACACAGGTAGTCGTAATGGTGACTCAATGTACATCGAAGCCCGAATTTTAAAATTTAATATAGAAAATTTCATATTTAATGTTTTGTGTTGTTTGGGTCATTTTTCACACATTTTCGTCCAGAGTAGTGTTTCTGATAATCGTCGGAAAAAATAGATGCACCATCGAATAGAACAAACAACTTTTGTTCTAATGAAGCTTGTTTTTAATTTCAACGTAATTTACTGAATTTTGAGAAATTTTAAATAATAGCCACTTTTCCATAATACTTTTAGCTTTCAATTCTTATTTTCTTGCATCCCACGTCCTAATAACACTATCACTTTCCATTTTTTTCAGCTTATAACTGGAACATTTCTACCGGATTTAAAACAAGAACGGTTAAAATAATTTTTTCCTTTTTTTAAATTAATTGTTCCCTAGTCAATTGTGGGCGCGTTTTTTTCACAATTTTTTTTTTGAAGTCCTGATTCCACGGGCAACGCCGTGCACGTACTGCTAGTAGTTACTAAACTGACTAAAATTGTATAGAAACTGATGTTATTTGCTTACTTTTTTAAAAGAATCCAAGGGTTCTTCTCAACTTACGACCGAGTTCCATTCTGCTGAAGTTGCGAAGTTACATTTTATTCAGAAATTCAGAAAAAGCTTTATTTAATTTCTCTCTATATATCGACCTCAAGTGTTCTAAGATATGTTCTTGGGTAACATCTGAACAAATTATATTCTCATTGGATTCAAGCGTGACAGATTATATTCTTTTTTGATTTATATTTGCAAGGAAGATGTTATTTATTTTTTAGAAAAACAAAATTTCACCTCAGCAGTGGAGTTAATCTTTCAAGTAATTGGTCATAGTACGATGCTCTTACAAGCTACAAGAGGGCTATTTGTGGCCGGATCTCCTAAATTTGATCCCTGGTCAGAAGACGAAGGAGATATTTGAGCCGCCTCTCCAGAGGAACGAGGTTTGATTCTCAGAAGATTTAACGAGCAACAAGTTCATGTATACGGATAAACTTCGGTGAAATAGGACCTTTAACTGCGATTCTCAAATTTCAAAATGTTCCATTTCACTTCGGACATATAGACAGACAGACTTCCTTTTGACGGATTTTGTCCAAAATTTGATAGAAACCTACAAACTATGTGTAAAGACCACATACCAAATTTCATCCCCGTAGCGCTAATAGTTTTCGAGTTATCGTGTTCACAGACAGACAGATACACACAGACAGACATAATTCCAAAATTGTGTTTTTCGGACTCAGAGAGGTCTAAAACGTGGAGATTCATCCAAATCTCGAGTTCGAATTTTTTTGATGATTACAATACTTTCTCTTTGTATACTTCGTATAAGAGAATATAAAAATAATTTTAAAATTCCATAATATTTATAATAAATGATTAATGAACTATATTATTGAATTAAAAGAAAAAAATAAAAACAAAATTCTTAAAAACCTGCTTATATTAGTGCACTCAAAAGTAGAATATAATCTTTTTTTTAGCGAAAAAATTGCAAAATCGCGAGGGTCTGCAATTAAGATTATAAGGAAATTAAACCACACTGAAAACGACTTCAAAGAAAATTTCTAAATATTCATTAAAAATTAAGATATATATTATAAATGTGATTAAATTCCAATTTGCTTACAGCATCACTCTCAGCAATTCGTGATTTTATGATATTGTTTAGAAGTCCACATTTTTGATAAAAAATATTTTTTAATACACTAGTAAATGCATAATTTAAAAAAAAATTAAATTTTTATTTTCAACATCATGGGTATTGCTAGATAAGGTATGGCATTTGGTTACGTATTCATTTTTCTGGGTAATTTCATAAGTTTTATTAGAGATATTAAGAGTTAGTATAAAAAGTGGCTTAACTCCGTGGAAGATGTAGCGTAACTTTTTGCAATAGGTATGAATCCAATATTTTAACGAAGGATTCCGAGAGTCTAAGCTACCGCATTAAAAGTTACCAACCCGAATGAAGGAAAAGAGTGCGAGAGTGCAACTCTGAAGTCGCTTTAGCTAGGAAATTGTTATTTACCGGGAAAATCCTTTGTTTCGATTTATTAGCAACTATTATCTCCTCTTCTCGTTTGATTGCTGGGAAAAGAGTGTTTAAAATTTAGACAATAATATCTGCCTGTAGAAGAACCCTCAACAAACCCCAGATAGCAGCGATTCCGTGGAAGTATCACTTCTTGACAGTGAATTGAAGACAACAAAGCAAGATGTAAAAAATAAAAATGGCATCGATATACTTTTCTAATTTATTCTGCTCATCTTATCGAAGTAAACATTTTAAAATGTTTTCTTTGGTTAATTAGAGTGGATGTAATAAAAATATTTTTTCCACCCGCATCTCAATGTTTAAGCTACGCCCTATTCAAGTTCTTTATACAGGGTTGTCATAAATTATTGGACCCATTTCAAAAATTAATTTTAAAAAATCTAATATTGTTACAACTGCGTTTTTTTCTTTTAAATGAGAGAGCAAATAAATAAGTTTTTTCATATAGGTAGCGTACCATTACGGCTTTCTAAATTTGCCACAGCGAGAGATTTCCGTACGTAATGGCTACCGATCAACAGAAGCCGATGTGTGTTTTTTCGTTTCCTTTCTTAGTTATTCTTGAATATCTCGAAAACTATTCAGTTTTAGAATTACAATTGATTTAACAAATTAAAGAGCGTAAAATTCCCTACAAATACATGCTTTTATTTTTCTTTTCGCTTTAATAGTCCCGCAGATAATGGCTCTGAAAAATGGGAAATGTCCAATAATTTAGTTCCCTGTATAATAGTGATCATAATGTGGACAACGGGACATCTTTAACATAAGTCTTGTCTTTAAAACTATTTAACGAATCTTGAAAAATTTTATTACTATGGAAATTTTCTAATCAGTAAAATCTGCTATGGAAAATAAACCGGAATATTAAGATAATAATCTTATCTCTTGCTTTCAACTAATGCGTGTTCATCCGTAAATAATACACGTAGGTGTTTTTTATCCTTTAATACATAAATCAGAGAGCAAACCGGCAAAATCACGGTGCAACTGATTTGTAAAGTGCCTACGATGAATTAAATTTGTCAATTTCCTTAAAATAAATCCTTTTTAACACCCCTTAATTTTTAAAACTAAGTTGAGTTCTATTTCCACTGAAGCACTCCTACTTTAAAAAATGAGCCGAGCGAAACTTTAGCTTTTCCCCTAGCCTCAGAGAATCTAATTACTGTAACTTTAAATACCTGGCATTAGATTTCCGTAGCGAATGGCATCCCGGGCCCCATAAAGATGCTGGTCTAGCAAAAGTACGGGGATTTTTCCGTTTGAAAATTATTTAAACTGTGACCACGTTCCAACTTTTTTCCCCTACGGTATCAACTTTTTCCCCCTACGGTACCCATTCGCTGGCAAACACTCTCAGTGCGTTTCTCTAAAATGGTCAGGATTTCGAGCATCTAAAAAATCTTCGTAAAATTCACCAATAATCTTTTATCTATATTTAAAATATCAGGACAACAATTTGGGGGGTTTATCAATGGATGCAATCTTCATTGAAACGTCTCAACACTTCTAAAATATGTTATTATTAGTATCCATATCAACATGTTCATGATTTCGCCAACACTCCAACAGGAGAACCATCAGGTAATTGATGGTAACAAATAGTGAATGAATGTGTTCTCCGCCGAAGCAATAAGCGACGAGAGAAACAAAAAGCGCGAAGACGAAGCAAAATTAGAGATAGTTCCCAGACACAATTGTATTCCGGAATTCTCTCTTGCTGTGTTCCTTTACTATTCTAACCCTCTCCTTTACTATTCTAACCTTCCAAGGTCGCGTATAAGACCGGAGAGAATAGCATTTCATGTAATGAAGTTCCGTATGGGATTCTCTGGCTCTCCCCGAATTGAATGATATCAGTGAAACATAAACTAAATTCAATGATAGTGGTTTCAGGAGGGAATCAAGAATAATTTCATAATCAAAAAATTATAGATGACTCTGTTTGTAAAAGTTTATAAAATGTTATAATGTATGCATTATTCCAAAATATATAATATATTGTATATTATTTAAATGTACTATAAAATATTATAATTTCTATACTATTTGTTTTCCTGTATTATGGTTAGAGTTAAGGTTTTCCTGTTTAGGGCACTGTAGAGAAGAATGCTAGTGTTCTTGAATCTTGAATTGTACATCTGAGAGATACGAGGTTTATGGAGTTTTAGCAGCAAAGACCGTTATCCCCGAATAAAAAAAATATTCCAAAATTCGTTTCAATCTGCTTAAAAATTAAGTAAAATTGCCATCAGTAGATGGACTAGGAAAATTGCCTATCCAATTCGGTCAAGACAAAAAAAATGGCGTCATCCTAGAAGGGCGGCCATATTTTTGTTCGAATGCTAGTGTTCCTAAGAACGCCAGATCTCGGTGTCAGTGTCATTTCAAAACACGAGAATATGAATGACTCAGTAATTCCAAAAATGAACGACAGGGGAAGATAAAAAAATAGTCAATAGTAAAAGCATAATTCAATCATCGTCAAATAATTTCATCACAGTAGTGATGCGTATTAATTACGTATTAAAAGTGGCGTAGGAGTGCAATGGATACCAACAGTAGTCATAAACACTAACAAGTCAACTCAATAAATACAATAGAGATTACCTGTACCCGCAAAATATGATTTAAAACCGTCCTGGGTGTACTAACTTGAACTTGAAGGTATAATCGAGATTCACGATTTACCCAATAGGTAGTAAGTAGCCTTAACTAGTCCCTGAGGCGCTAAACTGAATTCCTACTCTTCCCGCCTGTTTCTTGTTGAAATTATGTTGTTTTGTGGCAAACACGAAATGTTTTGACTTAATAACTTTCACATTTTTTCAGCCTGGAATTTAATTATTTTATTTAGAAGCATGTATTCTTAATAAAATAAGTTTTTACTCTTTCACATCTTTTCAGCCTGGAATTTAATTTATTTTATTTAGAAGCATGCATTCTTAATAAAATAAGTTTTAAAAATTTTTTGTAATAAAATTTCTCCGTTTTCTCTTCTTCATTCCGTGATTTTTTTCTGGGATTTTGCAATGCATTTGGCTTTTTTATGAACAGTCTTTTTTCTCTACCGTAGTCTGAACAACGGTTCTTTAAATAACCAACTCGTATTTGTCTTATAAAGGTAAATATTAATTTAGGATAGAAATCTCATTGATGCGAAGAAATTTCATTGATATGGAAATCATGTATCTTTGATCACTGAAGTGTATATTTTCTGCTGTTTTTCTTTATTCTGAAAACTCGCGTTTAATTCGAGTTCACTGTAAAATATATTTCAGTGCTCATTTGAGAATAAGAAGCTGACTTGATTTTTCGAAAAGTAATATTCAACAGTTCTTTTGAGGGCATTTTATTCAGCTCCAATATCTGAAAGATGGAAGAGTTAATTTTAAAATTTTGACAATTTTAAGATTTTGTTTGCTTTGGTCAATTATGATATTGTATTCACCATTATTTATTACATAGTTGTTATGAATTTAATATATTCATAGCGTGGTACATACATACATGCAATTCAAAATAGGGACATTTTTGTCATAATAAACCCCAAAACCATACTTTCTGTATGCCACAATTATAAAGATGAAACTAGGAGAGGAAAAGCAAAACCTGTATCAAACTTGAATTCCGTAACTCTTCAAAAGCAATTCAGCTGTTTCCGTTAAATCTATTAAAAGTTTAATAGAATTTCTGATATTTAAAATTACATTGTGCAACTTCGTAAACTAATTGAAAATCATAAATAATTATTATTTAAATTGCAAACAGACTACAAATCAAAAGATATATTGTTTTACTTATTTAATACATACTTGTTTATTTTCTTGTTTACATTTTGACACTAACTCAACATAAATTAAACTAAACCCAAAATTTATGTATTCAATAGATGACAAAAATTAATTTATGAAGGTACGTTAAATTAACTTGAGATTTGTTCGACGCATGTTTTTCTTTAAAGAAAAGGCACCGAAAACCCGAGGTTGCATATAGATTTTAAACAAATTAAATTTTTAAAAAAATGGTTAATTATAAAACTTTCGAAGAGTTAAATCATAGAGGATTGCGGGGATTTGATATGCGACAGAGATGAAAGGTGCTACTTGAACTACGCGATCTATACGACCCGCAAGCTACAAAACCTAGCTCAAAATCAAGTAATTTGTCATAAAATGCACTGAAAATGTCTATTTAGTTCTGTGGCTTGATATGAGCGGGGTACCAAGTGAGATTGCAACGCTTGCACTTGGTCAACTTTTCGCCTTATTCCTTTCTCAGAAATACAGCAGATAGGCTATTTCTTCCTTATTAAATTAAAAGAAGTATCTTCACTGGCATAGGCAATAGAGAAAGAGATTATCATTCTGGATGTTGACTTTATTTGTTGAACTAGCTGCCTTCGGCGATCATCTTGTTCTCCGGGAATATATTTTTAACTGTCTCATTTATACATAATTTAATATTGATGGTTCCCTTAAAAATAATTTTAAACTTCAAATTGCGATAGACATTTAGTCCGCGTTCTCTTCGTAGCCTTGCACTTGTTCTGTTCCTTTTCTACATTAACGTCCCTTATGGAGTCAAGTAACTGTTCATGTCATGTAACATCGAATTAAACGTTATCTGCACGAATTTTAAGTTAATGAATTTGATTTCAAGATCAAAATAGCGTGGCACATTTTACGTTCAGTAGCAAGATAATTGCTTAAAACATTCTGATAAAATGAATTAAAACACAACAACCATAATCATTCAGCTTACCGGAAAATTTCCTTATATACTTAATATCTTGAGGACTTTTTTTTGCAGATTTCACAGAAAAATTGATCAAATAAAAAAAAGAAAGTAAAATCCAATAAGATAATATCAAAGCTTTCAACAATGGAAAAGAAACACGCAGTTAAATAATTGTTTGAACAATTTAAACGGTTTGAATTTCATTGTAACAATAAGAAGTAAATTATGCCAAAAATATTTTTTAAAAATTTATTAAAGTTAGAGAAAAAATCGTGCGACAACTTAATTGATATCATTGAAAAGATAATTTTTTAAATATTCAAATGTTGTAAAAATAATTTTTGTGCTGTAATATGTTAGGAAGTTATTAAGGAAAACCGACAAAATTTAGCTTAATTTCTAATTAATTAAAATTCTAAATGAAATTTATAAAAAACGGCTCCCAGGTGCACATTCCCACCCTCCAAGGTATGTTTGTGCCAAATTTCGTAGCTCTAGGTCTAGCGGTCTGTCCTGTAGAACGCCAACACACACACACAGACATACACACATTCTCCTTTATTATTAGTAGAGATTAAAGTCCCAATCTCAAGATAAACAAGGACTTTTTCGAGACGGACTTCATAATTTTGAACCGGAACACCTGATCAGGACGACACTCGAGTCGGCATCTACCTCCCCAAAGTTCCAGTTCCTCTCCAACATTACTCCACAAGCACCGTAGATTTTCGAGAGAAGCAAGCTACTCTGATCCAGATGGCAATTAGGCATGGCAGCCCCATCATATCGAAAAAGATTTGCTTTTATTGGGTTGAGTAATAATTATAAATACGCGGATTTTTCAAATTTCAAAATATAAATAGAAATGAAAAGCATTGGCAAGATGTTTTATAACATTTGAAAGATAATTTTATGCCGTACAACGTAGTATATTTTGATGTTTTAAAATTTTATCGAATTCTGTGCATTTTCAGATAGTTAAAAAGAAATGTGATGTGAACAAACTGAACCTTTTCGACACCATTTGCTTTTCCCATTCAATCGAGGTATTAACACCGTCGAAACTACTCGTAGGATTCTTGTTGTGTATGGAGAAGGAGCAATGTCCCAAAGTAATGTCAGCCTTTAAGTTTAAAAAAATGAAGAGCCATTAATTTCTTCAATAAATGGCCAGAAGAATAAAAAAAAAGATCAATTTGCAAATTTAAAATAAATTTGAAAAAAGTTCACAAATCATTAATACACACACAGGCTTTCGATTCAAATTCATACAAATGTTTATAAAAGCTTCAAAACTGCGTACCATTGCATCCTTTTTTCCACTCCATTTCACTCCATTTGTTTACCCCAGGCATAAATGTCTTTTAGAGAAAAGGGCAGCATCGACATCTGCTTACTGTAGAATTGTTTTGTTCTAGTTTATGCATAACCTTCTATTCTTTTTGTTCGATAGGCTCTGATAAAAGGTATTTGATTCCTGTCAAATGTTGACATATTTTTTAAAGAAAAGAAAGCAGAAATTTTTCTTTGAACGGAAGACTTCTTTTCCTCTAACAATCGTGTCTTGTTTTCACTCTCAAAGTGTTGCTATTTATTTTAGTGTCTTGTCAATTCTCTTGACATTTTTACATTTATCAGAATACCAAAAATATTTAAGAATTGATTGGTTTGGAAAAAATGCTTGTTATTCACACAAAAATACTTGTTCTTAGACAATGCGAACATTTTCAAATTTAATCCCCTACGGGCTCCCCCAACATTTCATTTTCAATCATACAGAGATTTTTGTTTCAAAACGTGTTTGTGTAGAAGGCATATTTACATTTAAACTTTTTTCATAATGTTTGACAATTAAATATGTAAATATTTTTACATATTTGCATTTAATTACATTTGAGCCTACTCTTTACATTTTTTATTGCCTTATGAAAAACACATAAATACGTAAAAGCACTTCAAGAAAAGCTCTAAAATTGTATCGGCATGTATAAAATTTAAAAGAAGCTTATATAACAAATATGAAGCAAGTTTATAAAAATAACAGAAAATATATAATACTGTAGTGGTGAATGCCTCAAGGTTAGAATAAGGGCCAGACTTAGTTTAGCCCAGTTATATTTAAGTTCCGTTTTGAAGCAACGCGAGTGGCATTTTGGGATGAACCTCGTAACCGTAAACCGTGGTCAGATGACGAGGACGACATTTGAGACCCATCTCCCTCTCAAAACCTCTGTGCCACACAAGCAGGAGTATATTTGATTACGACGGATTTTACCTGCATCAGGCCCGCTTACACGGCAGTTGTTTGGTGGACCCCCCAGCTCCGAAGCTGAGATTTTACCACCACGACCCCAGGGTAGGATTAGGAAGAGCCTCTAAAATGCCTATATGGAATGAAATGATTGACATAAAATTTGATTCATATGTTTCAATTCATAGAACTAAAAATACGGTGAGGTTAAATCCTTTCCAATTATCCCCTCAGGATGCCAACTACATTTAACCCACGCCTTCTGGGTGGGTTAGGGATGAATAATTTAAATTAGATATCGGAAAAACCTACCGGTTTTTTTCGTTTCGATCAACCGGCTTTTTGGGTTATTTTTTTAAATCCAATAACCGGGTAAAAAAAAAACGGATCGGAAGATAGGCTCGATTTTAGGTTCGATTTGACTAAAATTTACCAAGTTATGAAGTTTGGAATTTCTTCACCTTAAGCCAATCACCGCCAACCGCTTCCTCGAGGCGTCTGTTAGTTGACGCATCACTGAAAGAGCCTTTATGAACAGATAAGTATTGGTCAATGGATTGATTGATTTCTTGTGAAACAATATTAATAAAAAAATTTGTCTACAAACGGTGTTTGCTTTTTCATAAAAAAAGCGCCGAAGCCCGGTTATTTTGAGCGGTTATAAGGGTCAGGTTAAACCGGAGGTAAAAACAACCGAAAACCGGTTATTTTTGCAATAACCGCCAACACTAATTTAAATACGTATAACAAATGTACCGACTGACGTGAAATTTGTTTCAAATGCTAATAATAAAAATATAATAGGGTTAAATCTTCTCTAATAAACGACTTTTGAGGATATCTACCCATAGGGATATTTTTTCTACAGCAATTTTGATGAAACTTACTAAGCATGTTTCTCATTGTTCGATTAAAAATACTGAAAGGGTAAATGAGCTCTATCTCACCCTTTCCGGGTTGGGAGGGAGTGAATCAGCTAACAAATAGACCAACTAGTATGAAATGTTTATGTCCACTCTTCTGAAAAGAAAGCTCTTCAAAGATGGGCCAGACAATGCAAGAAAGATATGAAATATAGTATAATCTATAATCGAATAAAAGAAAATTATTATACTATTGATTTGTGAATTATTTAACTAAAATATGAGCAGTATTTTAACAATAAAATACAGTGGAGTCTCCCTATAACGAAATCGCTTGGTTCCAGTTGAAAAATTCGTTATAGAGAAAATTTTGTTATATGGAGATTAGAGATTTTTGCAGTTATTTAAGTAAATGTTACAAACCTTTTATTAGGTGCGATAAGTTCAAAAGTATTTAATTATGACTTTCAATTAAAAATGAAGTAATGTTTATTATAAATTTGTTAAAATTATACTAATTTTTATTGTATAAATAAAATGCTCAAAAGTGAGGAAAATTCACCAATTTAGAGAATAATATGTACTAGTATGTATTTGCGTTTATTTTACTTGGAAAATTCCGTTATTTTACATTGCTTTGCATTTCGTGATGTTAAATTTTCATAAAAATTTTCACATTTTATGAGTGAGCTAAAAATAGAGTCGGGCACATTTTCTTCCATTTGGAAACCTCTTTTAATGGTTTCGAATCATTGTAGCATTTCAGTCCTATGTGGTTTTGACTGTATCACGTCTTCATTTTCGGAATAACTCTCATTTTCCTGGCCTTTATTCTTGTCCATTAAACTTTTCAAAATCTCTTCATCTGTAGGATATGAAGCTGTTAACAGTTCTGATTCCACTTCTAAAATGTCGGAGAGAGTTGCATCATCTGTTATCCTTCCATTCCCTTCTACTGTTTTCCCTTTTTCTTTCAAGTCGACCAAGATCGCATCTTCATCGTCGGAATCACTGTCATCTGTCTGATTACTGAAGCCTCTTCTTTTAAAGCAATTACGGATTGTTTTAGCAGTTGCATCAAATTCCCATACTTTATAAAGTTCTGCAATTGCTTTTCGAAGATCGATGTTTTCTTGAACTGTTTCATTTTTTTCAATTGCACTGATCATTTTTTTCGAGATTCTTTTCCTACAGTGCATTTTTAAATTTTTAAATATTCCGAGATCCAGGGTCTGCAAATTTTTTTTTTTTTTTTTTTTTTTTTTTTTTTTGTGCAGTTAGGAGGAAAGAAAATGATACTAACATTTTTTAGCTTTTCTCCACAATCTTCTGAAGGAATTGGATAATTGTCGATTAATTAAGCAATTTTACGGTGTTGTTGTTCCATTTGGTTGTCCAATGCTTTCAACCATCAGTCCAAAATTTCAGACGTCATCCACGATTTTTTGTTGAATTCGTATTTAACTTCTAAAGATTTCATTTCTTTGAAGCACCTTGGAGATTTACTTTTTCCAAACGCAAGCATCTTTAACTTTTCCTCGACCGTCATGTTGGCACATAACAAAATTGGGAATCTTTGTTTGCTTTTATTTCCACCGAAACATTTGTCTCCTTTAAAAGCTAGCGTTTTTTTAGGGAGACGTTATCGTTGGAATGAACAATGCGAGTGGTTGCACGTGTGAGCGATTTGTTTGCACAGAAATTAGAAACTTTCTTCAAAAATGACAAAAATCGAAAAGATGAACGTCTGAAAAAATTCGTTATAAGGAGACAACCACTTCGTTATATGGAGAATATTTTGAATGTTTTTTAACATTCCGATTAAAAATTTCGTTATAGGGAGAAATTCGCTATAGGAAGACTTCGTTGTAGAGAGATTCTACTGTAATATTATTTATAAATACTATGTTATAATATTGTTTCGTTTCCCTTCTCTCAGAAGGTAAAAAATCATTACAAATTATTAAAAAATAGCATGGCAAGGGCGGCGCAAGGTAATAGTAGTGATATAAAACTCTGATGAGTTTAACCTAAAAATAGTAATCAATATTTTTATCGATTTATATGCAGTATGAGCTAGTTTATGGTTTTTGTTGCTCTGTATTAGATAAGGTTTCACAATATTTTTCAAAATGTGTCTTTTTATAGAAAATCATAACTACCTTTTTGAATAGGGCCGTCTATTTATAGCTTTTTTCAAAAAAAGAAAATTTAAATCAATTGCAGGTAAGTATGTTGAAAGCGGATTTTTAAGAGATCATATTTTTATGTTACTTTACCAAAAAAGGATGGAGTCAATTCATGCTTGTGCTATACTGGATGAATCAAAATTCAATCAACAGTTTGTTATGAAAAAAAGCCAAAATCACAGAGAAAAGCATGGCCGGAAACGTCAACCGGATGAGATAGAGGACGCTCTTCATCAGCCCAAAACATCTGACAGTCGGATTGCGTACGGAGAACATGCAACAGTTCAGGAATGCTGAGATGGAGGATAGATCTTGTCGCAAGAATCTATATCGTCACTGTAAATGCTCGCAAACGTCAGATATTTTCTAAAAAAGTTCCCCAATTCATGCACCGTTGCCGTGAAACGAGCATAACATAGATACGAATCTCCTGCGGTTGTTGTGAAATTAGATATGAGCATGTACAATCTAAGTGAACAGTATCACCAAATAAAAGTTTTCATCCCTTATGGGCTTACCATATCTGCATTTTCGTGTGTCCTCTAGCTCCACGTTCCCGATAGTATATTCCTATGCAATTTTGGCTTGTTTTTCTGTTTTCTACTTCATCTAACAGCTTGTTTACCAAATTTTGAATCATCTTGCACCGCCATATGTGTCTCTCTAATTAATTTTCGAATTCATTACATATATTACAGAAAAAATAGTGACGCCACAACACCTTATGAAACAATGAGGAGTTAGACGTTAGATGACATACACAGTTACGTTTGCCATTGAATCTGACATCTTCTGAATTGATTTTTTAAGATACTTAAAATTTCCATACGGAACTGAAATTGTATAGTTTATTATACTTAAAACTGTGTCAATATAATGCATTTCTTTAAACTAAGTTACAGAATAGCCACCAACAAAACATTTGCACAATAAAAGGGCTCTACTAATCGATTGAAATTAAAATATTTTATATTTTTAGAATACGGAAGACGTTTTAAAAATTAATATTCTACAACGCATAATAGTTAATTTGTATTTTATGAATGACGAGCAATAAACGGCGAAATAAATAGCAGCCAAATATTTGCAGTGTGAGAAATATAGAAATTCTTTTCTTTCC
The DNA here is from genome assembly GCA_013235015.1 of Araneus ventricosus. Lineage (NCBI taxonomy): Eukaryota > Metazoa > Arthropoda > Arachnida > Araneae > Araneidae > Araneus > Araneus ventricosus. Next base: position 475,644 of record BGPR01000320.1, read on the forward strand.
AGTTACTGAGAAATGCAAAAGTCACTCTTAGCGTATTCAAAATGCACTGTTTACCCTACAATCTAGTTCAAACATCTACTGACGTCCTGACTTTACGATTGAAATTTCGAAAAGAAATCTCAGGAAACATTTTCCTATTCTTGGAAGGTAATTAATCTTATTGAAGAAATTTTTCAACCCCAACCAGAAACTTTATGCTAAGGTAAATTTAATAAATGGAAATAAATGTCTGAAATCTAATGCATTAATCAAATAAAGACAACTGTAAATCTAATTTGGATCACTCAATTAAACTGCTTTAATTTGTTGAGAAAGTCTTTAAATAATGCATTTTACTAATGGCTTCTTGGTAAAAATCGCCAAGAAAAATTCAATTAAGTTTTGCTACAAGCTTAAAGTGATTAAGTCAAGCTGCATTCTTTTTCGCGAAAACTTGTGGAAGGAAGTAATTTCTTTAATTCATGTAAAGCCGCAGATGAATACCGAACACAACTACGCCTGTAGTCTATACAGGGAGATTTCAAAATTCGGCAGTTTTCAAGGAAACGAAAGGAAATTTTGGATGGAGTTATTTTAAGGCCTGCCCTAAGAATGATGTAAAAAACAGCAGTCTAACTCGCACAGTGACAAAAAATTTTCAAATTTCGTACGGCAACGCCTACTTTTTTTATTGGAATGTGATCTTCTCAATAGAAAAACATAAATGGCCTTAAAATGATATGTCCAGGTGAAAACAACCAATAAAGACAGAGAGGAGACCGAAAAATAAAACGTTTTATCGTTTAAACATTTTATTATATTTTACTTTCATATTATTATATGACACGCATCATGCCCTACATTACCTTCATTAACATTATTGATAATTAACTCTCTGACTTCATATCCCGTGATTTCCGAGGATTGGAAGCAAGTCCATTTTCTGCTGCAGCCAGCGATTTTTCCCAAGTTAATGGGTTTACTTAGTACCTTTAAAACGTTGAATATTATTATACTAATAAAGCCCTGCATGTAAATAACAATTCGCTTGGTTCAACTGTATTTGAACATGTTTTCAAGCGTTGCATTTAAATGGTAACTCAAAAAATATTATGCAGTGAGAGGGTTAATGTGTTTTAACATAATTTACAAAATTTAGATCTATCAATAAAGCACATCAAATGATAAAAAAATACCTATTCTTAGCCGCAGACGTATATGCGAACTCATAAATATAATTTTCACGAAGCGGTACATTTTTTTTACGAAAATTTTCCTTTAAATATCGCAGCTTCACATTTACTGGAGTATTTTTTCTGTAGTGCAAACTCTTCTGTACAACTTCTCAATTTCTGAACATATTTCGCCCAAAAAATTCGTTCTCTAAAACAACATTATTTCTGGTGATTCCAAAGGAACATTTACATTCTTCCCACACGTCCAGAACTTGAAAATCCTTAACTTTTTTTCCTTGAAAAAGAGGAAGGAAAAGTTCTTGAAAGGGAGAAAGAACTTCATGAAAATAATACGCCAAAAGATATTTCGTTGAAATTTCGAAAATTAAATGAAAGGTTTTGGTCTGGAATAACGTTTTCTGTTGGCTATGTTTAATCTTTTTTTCATATTTATCATTCCTGTAATGGAACAAAAAAACCTTCATTTTATAGGCTTTCAAAAACGTAAACATAAAATAAAAGGACACTTATAAAAAATATTCCATGGAATTGAAATAACAAGAAGAAACATATTTGGGCAGTTCGTCTGTAAACCCAAAACCCGGATTCAGCTATGGAAGGTAAAATTAATCGAGAATATTTAATTTTACAAATTATGTCAAGTGAATTATTGTATGCTTATATAATGTGATGGAAATGAAAATTTTTTAATATAAATAAGCTTTCATTTGAAATAGATATAATGAATTTTAAACTATGGCCCCAATCAAAAGGGTATCTTTAACATGTCAAGATTAAAAGGAAAACAGATTTTTTAATTATTTGAAATTAATATCTTAGAATTAACAGAATTTAAGATCATGAAAAAATATATATTAAAGACTCTGTAGAGGGAATTGAGAACTGAAGTATATGTATTATTCTAGAATGATTAGTTTGGAATGTAACATTTGCTTTTGACCGAAGTGTGAGAATTTTCTTGCTTAGCATTCATAATTATTTATCGTTTGCAAAATAACTACGGCTGTTAAGTTCATACGTGTTTCAGACAGTATTTCTGTATTTTTTATTCATTTCTATCTGGATAAACCTGCGGTGAAATCCAACCAAAGAATTAAAATTATTTTTGCAGTGTTTCATCCGATGGTATGAAAGCAATTCAAGTATAAAATCAGTTGTAGGCATTTTTACGTGAATGTATAGAAAAGAAACAACGTTTCCTTAAGAGAGATTAGTTACTTTTCACAATATGCTATGTATATGTTAGGATAGAATTTGTTATTTTATAATAAAAAATAATACGCATGTAACGACTTATTCAAGATTCACAACATTCGAACATTTACCATTTAATACCAAACTTAGTTATAACAGTTGATAAATTGTTTGTTGGAAGATTATTTTCGTGGGAGAATTATAGATTCTTAAAAACTGATTTTAGCATTACAAGTATTTCTAACATTTGCAGGCAGTTTGCTTGCTGTGGTTCAATTGTATTAGGATAACCCACATGGTAGAAGTTGAGTATCGTATTCAGCAGATTGATGTGTAAGTTATAAAAGTTACTGTATAGTAAGAATTATGTAAAATTGGGATACTGTAACGATTATTTTTTAAGTATAACCTGATGTAAAACAGAAATACAAAAAATAATCTTATTATGTTTGAATTAAAAACATTGAATTTTGTCTAAAAGCCCATTTTAGGTTGTTACTGACACTATATTCAGCACAAGAAATTTTTCTTTTTGAAAGAATTTCTGAAAGTCTATTCTTAATCGTATTCCAAATAGTTGGATTTCTTTTAAACGTTTCCAAATGTATGTTTCTTTCAACTCCCTAATAAAACATAAAGAGCGGTTTCCAATGAAACATCCACTTTATCGCTCATTTACTAAAAAAAGAGAGCTCCATTCAGCCACTGTTCCTTCGAGAGTTCTTTTTTACATCTGCTACACAGTATTTCATTACATCGTCTTTAAATATTTATAAGGCTTCTGCTGCTACTGTTTGAAAAAGATTCGAGGCAATATTTGTCTTCGTTCCAAGGGCATCAGTACATAAAACGTACTGAGATAACTTATCTGTCAGGGGTAAATTTCCGATTTCTTTTTTTATGTGTTCGAAGATAAAAAAAAAAGAAAAAGAGAGTTAATAGAAATAAGAATGCTAACATTTCGGATGATGTTTCTATTTGCATAATGGACCGTTTATTTAAACGATAGCTTCATAATTTTGTAAGAAATATTTTATTCGACATTTTTCTTTGGCAGGAATTTCATCACTTCTTACATTCAGTAAAATATTTTTGTTGAACTTCTTCCGTTTTTAAATCAAAAATATTTTATTATGGAATTCATTCTAAAATAATGGAAATATGACATGAGATAAGCTAATGGGTCTAGACTTCCCGGATGAGCTGGAATAGTTCCGAATTTTGACTGTTTGTTCTTGAATGAAAAAGTGTTCTGGCGTTGTTGTTCCTAACTTTATCTAAATATCCCGAATTATCCCAAATTTTTATAACTAATTAAAGAATAAGCTTATGTGAAAAAACATTCATTAGATTTAATTTGTTAAAGGATTTTAAAAGAAAGTTAATTTTAAATTCCGAATTTTAATATGGTATAAAGTGACTAAATGTTCCACATTATATGGGATAAATCAGATTCTGGACTCTTTGACCTGAATTTAAAAAAGTGTCTTGAATTTGAACTAATTTCTTCAGATATCCCCGTGTTTCACTTGCCAATAAATAGCTCATCTTAAAAAAATAATCAGTTACATTTTTTCTAAAAGATAGCTTCTTAAGAATCCTCCTTGCTGCTTTATTTTAAAAATAAAATGGTCACCCTAGTATGTTCATAGTGGATGAATCAGCTTGAAAAAAACCCTTTATTTTAATATCTTCTGTTTTTTCGAATTTTTTAAAAAATAATTTACTATTTCATCGTTTCTGTTTTTAATTTAATTTATTTATTTGCACATTTTTTTGGATTTGGCCCCCTCCCACACCTTCTAACCTAATAACTGATTGAAAACTGAATTTCTCCATATGTGTTATGCCTTGAAATATCGCTTTTGATAATTCAACTGCTTAACCGTGGTAAGAATATTTAAATGAACCTGTTCACTTAATCGCTGGAAACAGTATCTCGCGTTTTGAATAAAATTTGAAACCTGTGGATTCTTTAAAATATATTTTATATAAACTTTTATATTGCGAAAAGAAAAAACCTCGAAATATCTTTTTTAGAAACAGAGATTTTGGAAGTTAAACAGGCAAATGCCTTTCATTTTTCCGAATTCATAGGAATATAAGTTTTGTGATCCGTTTGACCGCGCCTAGTTTTTCTCATTGTTTTCTTCCATCATTACCAATACATCAAGTGATTTACACTTGAGATGGTACAATAGGAGCAGGGAAAAACTGTGTATAAAGTGATTAGTGATCATAGATTAGTTCTACCAGGGAAAGTGAGGTATTAAAATCCCCATGTGTGCAGAAGGAAATAACTTACTGATGTAGCATTTGTGATTTCCGTAAGGGGAGAATTTATAGAAAACACCGAACTATTGTAAAGTTAATGTAATAAAAAATACGCTTTGTTCATAAATAAAGTGAATTATTGCTAAATTCATTTCATAAAACATATACTGGGCTTATAAATAAATTGAATTATTTTAATGTTCTTATTATCAAGCATATACAATATTAGTAAATAAACCGAAGTACTGAAAAGTTAATATATCATGAGAAACGAATTATTCAACTGGGGAGAAACGATTAGTGCATACGAAACAATTCTTCTAAAATCCGTCCTTTGTATTAAAGATTCAAACAATAGATTAATTCCATTATCGTATAAATCTTTACGCATTCTGACGTGATTACTTGAACAGTCTTAGCGATTATTTCAATCCATAATTATGTCTATTAATTTATATCGTGTCAGCAGACATGTGATTTAGTTTCCAGTATTAAGATGGCGTTGGTTTTATCGAGCCTTCCGAATTAGATTCTTCATAATTGTAAACAATTGGTTGAATAATTATATTAACACGAAGTACACGGATTTAATTTATTCAATAATGGTCTTAAGAGGTTCGAAAATAAATGATTGGTAGTTTATTTGAAAAGTGTTTCGAAATTACTGATGGCCTACGGTGTATCTTATGGGAATTTCTACTTACAATAACATAGTAACATGATCATTCAAAGAATCTGGGCGATTGTTTCAATACTCAGTTACTTTTATTTGATGTTTTCTGAAAAAGTTTCCTTACAGTGTTCAATGTCCTAAAAATGTATGCACGCTAAGAATAACTATTGAGTAAACAATTAAAATTGGTATCATAAATTATTTGATCTATGCTCCATAAATGAGCTTAGTTTAAACGTTTATTATCAATGCTACGTTAATGTCTATCTTAAGAACTTCCAATAAATGGATAATTAGACCGGAGATGTAGCAATGTGTCGCCACTCTTTCGCTTCGCACTCTCCAGATCTCATACCAGTGGATTTCTTTCCATGTTGACACCTGAAACGTAACGTTGGTAATTCAAGTACAGCTATTATTGACGAGTTGAGAGCAGTCATCGAAAAATAATGTGGATTAATACCGGATAATATGCTGAAGAAGTTTGTGCTTCTATAGATTGGCGGAAATCGGTCGGTTTTGGCAATTCGGGGCCGTTGCTAGAGGATGATATCTGAGATGGTACCCTTTCTCCAAACTTCCACGCCACGCTTGGGGGATGGCTATGTCTCACGGATGATTTAAAAATGCTCTTGGACCACACATACGGCGAATGGATTGAGTCTCCAACCTGAAATCCTTTGGTCTCAAAACCGAGACTGCCATCAAGCCACCGCAACTATGGAAGGAGTTGGTTCAGTGAAGAAACTGATTGAAGGTGACAGAAGAAACGTCTGCAATTGCTTTTAGGTGCACAACTAACACACCGGAAGAAAAGGGCAAACAAACATCAAATAAAACATGCTAAACACATGGGAAAACATGCACCATAAAGTGTACCAAATCTATTAATATACGTAAATGTGAACAAGAAACGTCAGAAAATTACATCGGTATTTGGTCGTGATGATATACACGAATTATTAAAATAATTGAAAGTAATTGAGAGATTTTCTCCATTACATTTGCAGATAATATATTAATTAAAGCATCTCTATTATTTTACAAAGACAATATAGTTAAAAACAACAAAGGAGTTACTGATTTATTTCTCTAAGAAAGAAAAAAACATTTAATTGCATTTAATGTTTTTTTATACCTCATTTAAAAGATAAAAGAGGATAGCAAGAATAGTTAAATAAATAATAATAATAAAAGATTAATAACGATAATATGATAATCCTATACTGTCATTAAAGTATAAAAAATTTATGAAAAAATCTAATTACCTTCTGCATTTGTTTTATTGTTTAGAATTTTTTTGTTTTTAATTATTCAAAGTCTTAGCACTGTATAGACTATAAAGAAAAAACCTGGCTTTTATTTCATAAATTAGAAAAATGATTATTCAAAAAATATTTCAAAAGATTTAAATGTGCTTTTACATTGATTTTCCTATTCTATTTTTAGGATGCATTATAATCTTCAACAGCTCTGCAAACAGGTGAGATGAGCATTTTGCTAGATGCATTTAATTTTCAAGAAATTTTCTTTAAAATTTTCATTAATATAAAAAAACTGACAATCCGAGAATTCATGGATCAAGAAAATTATTAATATTTTTTATTAATATTTTTAAATTATGAATTAATATTTTTTATAACCAGCAGTAGAATTCTCCTCTTGAATTTATCGTATTCAGAAACAATTTTAGTTTAGTTTAGTTATATCAACGTTCCGTTTTTAAGCAACACGAGGGCTATTTTGGGATGGACCTGATCATTTTGAATCGCGGTCCGACGACTAGGACGGCGCCTGAGCTGGCAACCCCCTCTCTAAACTTACGCAGGCCTTGTGCGCTCGCAGCGTTCGGAACCCCCTCAGGCCGTCCTGGATATGCTAACTAAAAAGACTCCTGATTTATAAATGGAGTCAATAAATCCACGCATATTCATATGCTAATCAACAATTTATTCATTTAATTTGTGTATGAAAATAAGTTCATAAATTTTATAATGGACCACTATGGAAAGACGTAAGTCTACGTCAAAAAATATATATCGTCACTTAACAAACAACACCACCTATCTCAATTTTTTTAAATTTCAAAGAGGAAGAAAAAACTGAATTTTTCGCAACCGGATAAGGAATATTTCTGAATTTTTTTATTCGGTTATTTAGGTTATATTAACGTTCCGTTTTGAAGCAACATGAGGGATATTTTGGGATGAACCTTGTCATTTTGAATCGCGGTCGGATTACGAGGACGACGCCTGAGCTGGCAACCCCCTCTCCAAACTTACGGAACACACTAGCGGGAGGACCATCAGCCCACTGCGTTTGATTTAGAGTGCAGCAGGCTTGTATACACGGCGAATCTTCAGTGGAATCGAGTATCGGGCCTGGAGACCTCTGTCCCTGAAACCGAAACCTTATCACTAGGCCACTGCTCCCCCCGAATACTAATACAATATTCTGCGTTTTGCGAAGTATACATTTTGTCGCCTTCCATTTGACCGATAAGGCCCAATATTTGATATAGATCTGCATTTATGGTGTTAAAGATAACATATTATATTTTATTTATCTTCCGGTTTAGGGTCATCTCATTCTCATACACGCGGACTGACAGACAAGCAAACAAACTTTCCGTTGATGGATTTCGTCCAAAATTTGATAGAAATCTACAAATTTAATGTAAGATCAATACCAAATTTTATCTGTCTAGCTGCTTGGAATTTTGATTTATCTTTCTCCCAGATAGACATACAGATAGACATATGCACATTATTCCAAAAATGTTTTATTTTCGAACTCANGAAGATCTAAAAGTTAGAGATTCTTCAAAATCGAGGTTGATTTTTTTTCTGCGAATATAATATATTTTCTCTTTGCGCTCATTTTCATTTCTTCGCATGCGAGGAAATAAAAATGGTAAATAATTTATAATCAGATTCATAACGAACATCTGTTGACAACATTAAATACCGATTTCAATCAAGTTGTAATATTAAACAACAAACGCTGGGTAATTTTGTGATATACAGAATTCCCTGCCTCCCAGAACTGTAAAAAGCAAAAATGAAGAATCATAACTACTTTCTTAATATATAACCCATTTTTTAAATTAAAAGTGATAACAATAATAGCCACATTTTCTTTACTTGGAGTTTATTTATAGTTGACTCTTTTTTTAGATGCTCAAAAAGTGAATTTTTAATATTCTAAACTTCAGTGGAATTGTGAATGATGCCAATGGAAATTTGTGCATGACATGCGTAAACTGGCTCCATTAGTGCAGAATTAAAATGCTGTTCGTCGCATTTTCCGAATGTAATGAACAGAACTGAAACGTCGCAAAGCAATTTGTAGAAGAAATGAAGCGAATATATAGAATTCATTATCAGCATTTCTGGATTTCTGAAATTCCTTCATGTAAAATAATTAAACATCGCCCCCCTTATAGTTATTTATTAACTGCAAATAAGATTTCAATATGAAAATTTCTCAGATAATTTCGTTTCAATCAAGATTTTGTTCCAGAGGTAAATACTAATCTTCAGTTAAGCGCTATTTCAAAATTGAGAATTCAAGAATGAAATAGTCTCGATGTTAAAGCCCTTGCTTCAGAAGATGAAAATTATTTTTCAATTCGGTTCAGAGCATTTAATGAAAGTTGGATTTCAAGAAAATTATCCAGTTAATTGCGCTTGAAGTGGGAATCAAATGACAGATTTCTCGCTTTCTCTTACAAGCAGTTATTCGAAATTAGTCGGACTTTCAGTGGAATCAATTTTAAGAAAGTGATGGAAGTTAAATCAAATTAGAGTTGAATTCAGAAAGCGATTATTTGGGAAAAGTTAATCGTCTTTTAAAAATTTCATTATATCAAAAGCAGATTTTGCAAGAAATGTTAGTACGCTAGGACTTGCGTTTCAAAGAGAATTATGAAATGGGCTTCGAGGGTTTTAAAGTAGCTCCTTATCCTACAAATTGAGCTTATTTGAAGCATATAATGTAAAGCGTTCGGTGGTAAAGTCATCTTCTTGAAAGGATCCTCCATTGCAATAATTTTTATACACTTTTAATTCAACGTGCAGCTTAAAAAACGTGTATATTGGGGCTACAACATAGCGTTAACCCTCTTGCTCTAGGCAGAGTAAGAATCGTGACTAAATTATTACTAGACACATTATTTACCTTAACTGGTTCCATGTTTGTAAAGATGGAATTTTGCAACCGACTTTCACTCACTGATGTATTAGAGTTCTTAAATTTTGTAGACTTGTATGTTCTCGATGAAAATAAATTATTTCAATATTTTCAGAACTGAATTATCAGTTGGTAGGTTAATTTAATTCAATATTGATTCCGTTTATGTAGAACCATGTTTTTGCGAATTTGAGGGGGGAAAATTGATTATAAGATTCCATTATTATGGAATGATAGCAATGGGATTATTATTACGGAAAGACGCGAAGGAAAAAATGAATTGCGAAATATATAAAACAATAAAAAATAGAAATAATTGTTTTTCAAAGCCACTTTAATCGGCGCTCTGAAAAGTAAAAAATAACTTTTTTTATCAAAAATCTGGGAGGTCAAAACAAAAACGAAAAAGCGTGACTCGCTGAAAACATTACGAAAGGGAAATTAAACAACGATGATTATCACAAGAAAGATAATACCTAAACATTATTTAAAATATTGTGAATGAGATTAAAACTTCAATTTACTCAGAATATTACTATCAGATCTACACATTTTCACGTTTTTGTTTTAACGTCTACATTTTTCATAAAAAAATGATTTCTAATTTTTAAGCGTAGATAAGTAGTAGAAACGATTAATAAAATTGTGCTTTTAAGAAAATTAAAAAAAAAATGACTTGGTTCGAACCAAACGTAAAAATCGGATTTTTCTAAGGGAACTTCCCAAATGAACAGCGGTTGAGAAAACATGAGAGAGAACTAAGTGGAGTTAATATACGGAAAGAAAAATTTTGTCAATCCATGTGATGATCTGTTATATGATTAACATAATTGCGCATGCCATCCAGTTGCATGTTATCTCAGAGTTGTGACAAAAAAGTATCATTTTGTTCCTCACAACAATCGCGAAATTCGTCATTCACAAATTCGACATACACCATGTGACCGTGTATTGACTTCATTTGCTGATGAATAATAAGAAACTAAAAGAAGTGTTCGCTCATTGATTTTCTCGTATAATTACCCAAATATCGCGAGTTTTGTGCTTAGCTTCTTAGTTTGATGAGGAGAATCGAGTATGGAGGCATGCCTCTCTCATAGACCATTCGATCCATAATTTCACACAAATATTCAAATTTTGTTTAATCGCATATTCACATACTGAAATTATTATTTCTAGCTTGTTTCATTTTTACTTTCTCGTATACGAAACAAAGAGAAAGTATTGTAATCGTCAAAAAATTCGAACTCGAGATTTTGACGAATCTCCACGTTTTAGACCTCCCTGAGTCCGAAAAACACAATTTTGGAATCATGTCTGTGTGTCTGTCTGTGAACACGATAACTCAAAAACTATTAGAGCTACGGGGATGAAATTCGGTATGTGGTCTGTAAACATAATTTGTAGGTTTCTATCAAATTTTGAACAAAATCCGTCAACGGGAAGTCTGTCTATCTGTATGTTCGAGGTCATGCGAACGCTATAACTCAAAAACTTGAAAAGCCAGATGGATAAAATTTCATACACAGTTTTATCGTCATGAATGTAAGTCCGTATAAAATTTTGGGTCAAATCCGTCAACGGGCTGACTGTCTGTCGGGCTGTATAATCGCATACTTGTTTAACTCCATACGCATGCGTAGTGGTAGAAATGCCTGTGCAAAGAAGGGACACTCCGAAAACTTGGCAGTTTCCCAAAAACCAATTCTGGCGGCGAGATTTTGTAAGGAAGCAAACATTTAGGGCGTCTCGTTTTACTGGCGTACTGGAAGCAATCGCTGCGCATGTGCAAGCTATTCTCCTGTTTTCTTCTCCGCACGCGGAACTCGCATTGCTAGAGTTTGATAAAAAATATTGCGAAGTTTTAACACATACGCATCTTTTTGAATATGATTATTCACCTCAGTATTTTACTATCACTATAATCTACAATGAAAAACCTTCTGATAGTCATTGCATTCTGGGTTACAGTTGGCTTGAACTTTTTAGCAACGCAGGGGGAAGGGAAATGACAAATGTTTGAAAAGTATACGAGAAAGTTTAGGGGAGGCCACTCCCGCTGGTTGATTCACCGCGTCCACTTGCAAGCGAATGGAGAAGCAGACACTCTACCCTTTCACACATATACTGCGAAATGAGAATGCATATTGGTATTTTATACGGTGTCCTTAATCCCCAAATTAATGTGGTCACTTTATGCGACCATAATATTACGTAAAGCAATGCATATGTAACATCACTGCTCATACACGTTATCCTATGTTAAGCGCCATATAAGCGTGCCGCGTCTCTCTTTTTCCCTCTTACAAGAAGTAAATTGAATTCTATAATAAATACGGCAGGCTCATGTGATTCCATGAATTGAAACCATTACACCTTTTCAATTGGAGCTTCTGCTCTTATCTTTTTCGAATAATTTAGATTTTCTTTAGCCTGGTGACAGAAGACATTGACTTTTAGACCGGACTGTTGTGTACATGGGCCTAGTATATTCTGCATATGACGCAGAAGGTCAAACTTCTTCAGGTTTGGACTAAAGATAGGTCGCCGCCTTTTAGCCTCAACCTCATCATCTGACCACGTCTCCAACTCTCGATTTAAGTTCTCAGTAATCCTCATGTACCTTAGAAACGAGAATTAATCTAAGCTATAAATAGAAGACATTTAAAATCATTAAAGTTTTCGTGTTGTGTTCATATATAATTAATTCCCTACCCTTCTATACTATTAAAAATTAGTGCAGATAAAATTTGCGGTTTGCCTCAACAATGAACCCAGATTGGACTTCACATCATTAACAAAAATTATCAGCATTATAGAATGAGGTTGTGACATGTAGAGTGGGAATGTTCCAATCCGTCTTTTTGCTTACATACACATTCTACTGGCTAAAATTGAAATCTAGGCACTTTAGTTATTAGAAGTTAGTTCTAGTTAGTTAAAGAAGTTAGTTAGTTATTACCGCTAGTTACTAGAATAACTAATGGTAGCCTCAGACACTGCTGGTGAAAGGACTTTTTAGTTTCTTTGTTAAAATCCTTGTCTTAAAAGGATATTTGCGCTTCTGTCTAGGCAAAATCTAAAGCTTAATAATTATCAGAGTGAGTTAAAGTTAGTAATTTGAGACTTGATTAGATAGCAATCAGAAGAAAAGGAAGCCCAATTCGTCCAGAAAAATAATAAAAGCCCCTAAGCAACTGTAACTATTCAAAAGTTCTGGTCGCCATTTTCACATTATGCTCCTTTTTAATAAAGTGTGTTAATCAAAGTTAGTTCTCCGTGAAAGTGATTTAATGAGATTCAGTGTTCAGAAACTCCAGTTTGTACGCTTCAGATCCAACAACAAACGATGCAAATGAAATCACAGCAGAAGAACGCTAACTTAATTACGGTTATCTTCAGGAACGAGTGACAATCGTCATCTTGGTAAGCCCGCATTGCAGTGTCGCTAACTGTGAGTCTTCACCCAACCATAACGAATGTTGTATCTTATACAAGAATCAAGAGAATTAAAATTTATGAAATGAACAAAATATGGAAATTTTTCTAATTTGAATAATTGTGATGAATTTTCTTTCCAAGAACGTATTTCGAATGAAATGAAAGTGGTAAATGTGAAATAAACCTTTGCAAGTAAAACATTCGTTAATTACAAAAAAATATATTTATTCAAGATTGTTAAAGCTGATGAAATTGTAGGTAAGTATGAGAATTGATTTCAAATTATATAGATTGCGTTATTATTCCTATCTTCCATATGACATTTAAAACAGGTGTGTTTTCAACAATTGAGAGAGAGATGAGCTTTCTCGAATATCTACTGGTTCGCAATTACTTTTTTTAAAAAAAGTGTGAATATTTGCTCCTAGACATTCGTTGTCTTTGTTCTTAACATTTTCTTTCAGTTTCATATGTTATTTGCTTTGCATAATTGTCTATTTTTAATAAATAAGATTTTATTTTAATAATGAACCTCTGATCAACATCCTTTATTTTCTGTGAAAACAGTAATCTCAATAATCGATATTATGGCGTCATTTCGAAAAATAATCTAGTTTTCTTCACACCAAGAATACATATTAATAAATTTTGCAATTTTGTCGTTATGTGATACGCAAGCGAAAAGGGGCCAGCCGGAGTCTTGACTCAGTTGAGTATAATAATCCAAAGCTTTTATTGCGCTAAAATTATTAACTCTGAAGGGGGAAAATCGCTTTCAAAGAAGTCTTTAATTTGAATAAATTCAACTTCTTGTAATCTACTACCGCAATCCAAAGAAAATTTATAAGTGAAGAAATAAGTGCCACACAAGTATGCCATATCCAAGTAAATGAAAAGTTTAAAGATTTTAAACCAAACAGCATAGTTTCCAATATCTTCTAGTTGTTAGTTATGTTGTAGAAAAATTAATAATTTTTCAGTTTAATTTCTGAAACCATAAAAGAAAAAAATAGATACAACAAATTTCAGAATCTTCTATCACATATGCTCATAAATTTGCAACTACCTTGATCTGAACGCAAAATCTTTGAACTCTTTTTACATTGCAACAAATGATGTTAAATAATAATGCTGGAAACAAAATCAGAGAAATACGAAAATAGTATTTACTTTCATTCTGATGTTTTTTAACTTATTCTCGCATTCAATAATATCAGCAAATCTATATATACTAGAAAACACCCCCTTCATGGTAGGACGGATGCAAATTGCCTCTTCATTCGAGAGAATTCCCGACAAATCTGACGTGTTTAAATAGATATACATGCGAGAGAAATGTTTAACATTGATTGAAAACAAATAAAATAAACATATGTTTTATGACAGGAAATATATATTTTATTTACATATTTCTTTATTCAAAAAACAGTAAACAACATTCCGTGTGAAGTATTTTTCGTTGTTTAACATTTTTATTATATTTCAATAACCATGAAATTCTCAGCTTGTCAAAAGTAAATCAAAAGATAAAATTTCAAAGGAATTATTTTTCGAAATTCTAATCAGAATAAAGCACTTCTCTGCTTGTCAAACGTTGGCAAAAAATATTATCAAATTATATCATCACGGTTGCAATAAATAATAAGATGCATCGTGGCGTCGAAACTATATCACGCGCATGATATACCACTGACGTAATTTACTACTTTCTATTAAAAAACGGAAATTAATTTGAAATATATGATTAATATAATTTAAAATTTCTCGGGAACTATTGATCATAGCGAGATAAATTTTATATCAATGGATAGAAAATTTTATTTCACTATTTTAGAGCTATTAAATTTGAAATTAGAACGACAATTACTCTTTTAAATTTAAAATTACTGAAATTTAGGTTCTCTAACAATGAAATAATGCTGTTTAATGTCTCGCAGTGCTATGGCGCGAGTTTTATGGTTGGTGACGTCAGAGCGTTACCGAGAGACAGATCTGGGCAGATTAGTAATAAAGTTCAATGTTTGTTTGTTTGTGTGTTTGAACCCTATACAATTGCACACTTCTTGACGGCAGGGGCGGCGCTAGCGGGGGGTCAAGGGGGGGCAATTGCCCCCCTGTCGGTGACCGCTTGCCCCCCCGTCGCCGAGAAATGAAGACTTTCGTCGGTAAAAATTTTTTCTGTTTCGGGAGATGTGGAGAGATGGGTATCAAGGAATCTAATATTTTAACTCCCATCTTAAAGTTATTATATAGAAAACGGTCGAGATAAGCTATTTGTGTCCAAATTTGAAGTCTGATTTACGTTTAAATCAACAGAATGACCGGCATCTGTTTCACTTGTCCATTTGGCCTGTAGCGCGCATCGCATTCACAGAATAACCGACAAGGTGACAAGTGAATCGGATGTCGCATTTTGTACACTGTTTTCGGTCGGTCGGCTAAGAGATCAACAAGACGGGTGAAAATTTGCATCTTTTGTTATTTCCATTGACTGCTTTGATCACTTGGCGGTAAATTTATTAGGGAAAACTAAAGTATCTATATTAAACAAGAGTGTGGCGATACACAGAGGTAACTCCTCTCAACGACCATTTTTGTTCGGCACGGAGTTTCTCGGCCCACAGACATAATGCTAAAATAACCTCTATTAACGGCCACTCAAACCCATCTGATCTGTCGGGTTGGTCGCCCGTTCAACTTCAAATGCATTCCTTTCGTTTCTCTGACCACAGACCTTTTATTAAGAGAAAATAAAGGAAAGAAAGAACAAAAAATTCATACACTCAAAATCAACACCAGAAATCAGATCGAAATTAATTATTCCTTTCCCATTGTAAAGAGAAAAGTGATTTTCGGTCTTAGTCTGGGTTAACATTCAAGAGTTCATTTTTACCTTTTTTGTGCTGATTCTCTGACAAAAAATCTGCTATGGGTTGCGACCATCATCGAATGCAATTTTCAGCTGAACTACTTTAGAAAAAATAGATGATATTATTCCCTTTCATCAACAAATACCGACGAAACAATTAGAGATATATTTTTGCAATTAAAAAAAATGAAAAAGTGACCTCCGAAAGAGCTTAAAGATCCAAGCAAACACAAAGTCTTTTTTTCAGAAGAATCTATACTTATAAAAGGAAATGTTTGCGTGCGTGCGCGCGATGTCCAGACGAATCTATCGCACTCACAGTCATGAAATTTGGCACACATGTAATCGTAAAGGTGGCTAATACACCTTGAAGCCGGAATTTTAAAATTCATTCTAGAAAATTTTTTATTTAATGTTTTGGGTCATTTTTGGCACGTTTACGGCTGTAGTATCTTTTCTAATGATCGCTGAAAAACAATCAATACACCATCGGATAGAGCAAACAATTTTCGTTCTAATGAAGTTTGTTTTGAGCTTCAAACGTAGTTTACTGAATTTTGAGAATTTTTTTAAAAATAGTCAGTTTTGCGATCGAAATTTAATTTTTGTTTTTAAATTTGCTACATCCGACGTTCTAATAACACTATTATTTTCAATTTTTTTCAGCTTATAACTGGAACGGTTCTGTCGTATTTAAAACAAGAACAGTTAAAATATCTTTTCCTGTTTTTTCTTAATTAATTTTTTCCTGGTCAGTTGAAAGATATTTTTATCTACCGAGCTCCCTCCCATGAAGCTTTTCCGGGACGTTGTAGGCAATTTCATTGGCTGACGGTGCAGAGCGCAGGTGACGTCATAACCTTCAACTGAATGACTTCGATTATTATTTTCGGCAGTGTCTTAACGTGTTTATATCTCGCATATTTTATTTGCTTTATAATAATCGTTTTCACGTTGCAATTTTTTAATATTGTTTCGGATTAATGTACTCTGTATTTTCTACAGTTGAAATGTCATTATCGCGAAGAAAAATAAGCGGGTGTATATTTTGTTTTGTTTTCAGAACTTTTTCATGCCATTGTGGGGTTTTTTTTTGTTTTCATTTTGTTGAAGTCCTGATTCCACGGGCGCGTACTGCTAGTATATACATAAAGAGGGAGAGAAACTCGCTGTGCTCAGCGCTTCGCTGCTCGCAACCACTACCTTTTTTCAGTTTTAAATACTGCATATAGATTAGTGGAACAGGATATGGGACAACGAAAAATCCACATTTGAGTTTTAATATTTTGCACAAATTTGACTAAAAGTTTTCAGAACCATAAATGCAATATGATATCGCTCTGAATAATGTTTCCATCCCCTAGAGTAGATATTTTGTTCTTTTTTGAAGAACCGTTTTCATTAAAGCTGTTCAAAAATACTGTTTTAAACTTGCACAATAAACATGAGGCATTCTGAGTGGTTATCTATACTTGCAAAGTGATCAGATGAATTGGCGAAATCGGTCCAGTTATTGAGGCTGGGGACTCAGTCAAGGTTTTTCCTCATAGAGAATGTACCGTGAAGTAGTGTTTTTCCGATTTCTCTAAAAAATGAGGGTCGGTGGGGGATAGACGATCTTTGATGACTGACCTAGGAGTCATAAGCTTTCATATGAAAAAAAAAAATGTCAAAATAAGTCCAGTGGTTGGATTGGTCCTTTGCTATAGAAAATTATTTTAAATATATAGACTACCCGCCTTGACGACCAGCTGTTCGCCTCTAATTTTAATATCCTGTAACTATGCTTGAAGAAGCTGGCGGTTGTAGAGGCTGAGGTACACTAGGAAAGCTTTAGTTTGCGATGTATTTAGAATATGGAGGGCGGTGGGTGATAGGGGACCAGTGATGATATATCTAAACGTCAAAAACTTTCATATGCAGCAAAAGTTGTCGAAATCATTCCAGTGGTTCAGGCTGGGGAACTATCTCATGGTTTTTCCCAAAAGAGAATGTGCAGTAGAGAAGTATTTTTTCGGTTTCTCTCGAAAATGGAAGGTGGTAGATGCAGGCGACCATTGTTGACATATCATAAGCTTCCATATGAAATAAAAATTATCGATATCAGTCCAGTGTTTGGAGCTGGGGAACTGGTCATCTGATTTTGCCAATAATTTTAAATATGTAGTTATGCATTTATAGGTTTAAAAAAAAGTTAATAATTATTTTCACTTGTTTCGGCTATTCTTTTATTTAGTTATGAGATTTAGATAACAATCTGTATTTTTTCCCCAATATCAGTGCGGTACACTTCATTTGCTACGATATTTATGTTTTAAATTCTTCATTTTCTATTATTGCTTGTCGTTCCGTCAGACAATTCTTACTGCACCGACATTATACAAATAGCTAATTATTCCAAATAATTAATTATTATAATTGAATTCGCCACTTAATAGTTAATTACCTTTAATTAAATATAAAATTAAATATTGTGTGTTATTGTATTAGAGAAATTTCGCTTGCCCCCCCGTCGGAGATGTATTGCCTCCCCGTCTGAAAATTTCTGGCGCCGCCTCTGCTTGACGGATTTGAACGAAATTCGTCACAAATGTTCCTTAGAACCTAGAAGTATTAACTATGCTATTAAAAAGTTGCTAGCCCCTCTAAAGGGGTTGTAAAGGGGTTAAAAGTTTCAACGTTTTACCGCCACAACTTTGGAACCTATCATCTCCCAGAAACTAATTTTACATCATTTTAAAATTCAAAAAGTTAGTTTTTCAGTGACACCTGTCGCATTTCCGTACACCCTTTTCTCTTATTTTTAATCAATGTTGAAAGTTAAATTGATTTCTGTGAATATTTCTACATCATTATTGGTTTTGTGATCACGCGATTTTAGCTCCTTAGATTTTTACATTTCACTGTTTAATAACACGCGCGCTTTTACCAATGTTAAGGCTAAGTTGCTTTCTGTGTATATTTGGTTTTGTAATCGCGCGATTTTAGCTCCTTAGATTTAGAAAAGTTTAAACAACAATTAAAACTCGGCAAAATTGTTTTTGAATGCGCGTTGGTATCATCACGTTGCATTATCATTTACTTGCACGTTATCTGAATTTCTTGGAATTAGAATTATGATTTCTGAAGAGTTGATATTAAAATGTCTGCGCGTGTTAATACATCATACATACTAGGTGTGTGAAGTTAAGTAAGGTCATTTTTTCCTTACAAAATGCCTCCTAAGAAACGGACTTCTCTCTGATCAATCACTCCATCAGGAAAAAAATCCCGATTGCTACGGTTGACTGAAAGCTCTTTACAGACTCAGCAGAGTCTACAGCATATCTGCATTAGGCAACAACACTTACGGGCGTCTGAAGAACCAATACAAACTCAGCAGCGTCTACAGCAAAAAAATATTAGGCAAGAACACTTACTGGTGTCTGAAGAACCAATACAAACTCACGCCTACAGCAACAACGCATTTGACAAGAAAACTTACGGGCATCTGAAGAGCCAATGCAAACTCAACAGCGACTACAGCAACGACGAATTAGACAAAACAACTTACGGACATCTGAAGAACCTGTACAGACTCTACAGCGTCTACAGCAAAAACGCATTAGGCAAGAATATTTATGGGCGTCTGAAGAACCAATACAAACTCAACAGCGTCTACGGCAACAACGCGTTAGACGAGAAAACCTAAGAACATCTGAGGTGCCTGATTATCGAGACAAGCGATTGTGTGTTGATCGATCACAGCATATAAATAAAAGACAAACAAGCATGCGGCTCGGTCTTTATCTGGAGGCATTTAGGTATGATCCAACTAAAGACTATTGGCTCCACCCCAAAGCAGCTATTCGGAAAATGAACGTAATATGTAAGTATTGCCGAGCTAAAAAATTCATGTGTGAAAAGCTAGGAATGTGTTGATCTACCGGAAAAGTAAAACTACCCTCTCTTGATCAACCACCAGAACACTGTATTCACTCATTTCTGGAGTAACTCTTGAATCTACACATATACTTCAAAACATTAGAAAATATAACGTATGTTTTCAGATGACATCATTTGGAACCACAGCTGTCGTTCGAGAAGAAGGATTCATGCTAACTTTTAAAATACAAGGGCAAATCTACCACAGAATTGGGTCATTGCTTCCGTTCCAAGATAGGACTCCGCAGTTTTTACAAATTTATTTCATTGGTGAGGAGAACATTGAAACCAACCAACGCTATGAATCGATTTCGGGTACTAGAAGATAAATCGTTTTAGATTTACAAAGGTTACTGGACCAACATAACGCTTTGGTTGAATTATTTAAATTGGCTTTAGAACGTCTGTCCTCTGATCAGTGCAAGTTGATAATCCGAGCGGACAGAACACCTGTTGGAGAACATGAACGACGTTTCAACGCACCCCCAGTTAATGAAGCGGCAGTCATGGAGAAATATAATTATCCAGGAAAGAGATGAAGGCCTGGAACATATTGCAGAGACACATCGATCTTATGACTCTCTACAGTATCCCATTATTTTCAGGCAGGGAGACGGGTACCAGTTCCATTTAAAACAAACAAATCCAGATATGGTATTAACTACAAATAAAAAAATTTCGGCCATAGAATTTCGGAAATGATCCGGACAGAGTCATCCAAGCACATTCTACTTTATCGACAACTTTTCCATCAATACATAGTAGACATGTATGCCAAGACATAAAGTGAATGTCTTTTATATGTTGAGTTTAATCAGCATAAACTTCGAGTAGAAGAATACATTCACCTGAGAGACGCCATAACCAACGACGGAAATGTTACAAATATTGGCAGAATGGTCATTCTTCCGGCAACATACATAGGCAGTCCAAGGCATATGCATGAGTATGCATAGGATGCCATGACATATGTACGATCGTACGGGCGCCCAAACCTACAGGATGTCTGAAATTAAAGAATTTGTCCACGGTCAATCACCAGCAAACCGCCATGATCTAATAGCTTGAGTGTTTAGGCAAAAACTTATAAAACTTATTGACATCATAACGAAAATCTGCGTCTATGGCGAAATAAGTTGCTGGGTGTATTCGATCGAGTGGCAAAAAAGGGGACTTCTGCATGCTCACATCCTGATATGGCTAAAAAGAGAAAATACGCCCCAGGTATGTAGACAATGTTATCAGGGTGGAGATTCCCGATATATCCATAAGATCCTGTTCTGTTCGAAATAGTTTCAAAACATATTATCCACGGTCCTTGTGGTGCCCTAAATATGAAATCCCCAAGCATGAAAGATAAGAAGTGTACGGAACGATACCCAAGAAAAATGGTCTGCGAAACACAGACGTCTGAGGATGGTTACCCACTATACAGACGACGAAAGCCCGAACAAGGAGGCCATACAACAGTTATAAATTTAATAATCAACAATAAATGTCATGAAGTTTAAATCGACAATCGTTGAATTGTACCTTACTCGCCTATTTTGTCAAAGATGTTCCAAGAAGACATCAATGTCGATTATTGCAACTCCGCCAATTCAATCAAATATATTTGTAAACACATCAACAAGGGTAGTGATGTGGCTCTGTAGAAATTAACAATGCAACAACAGGAGCCACTGATGAAATAACAAGGTACCAAATGGGCCGATACATTAACAGTAATGAAGCAGTTTGGAGAATCTTACGTTTCCACATTCATGACCGGTACACAACTGACGTTCTTTTTAGCGTACACCTCGAAAACGGCCAACTTGTTTATTTCACTTCTGATAATGCTCACGAAAGAGCTACTCAACCACCAGATACAACATTAACAGCTTACTTTAAGCTAATCGAAGAAGGTGCATTTGCAAAACATTATTGTACGCAGAGATTCCTAGATATTACACTTGGAATAAGGAAACAAGGTACTGTCTTTACAGGACATCCCGATGTATATGAAATTAATGCATTAGGACGTGCATACACGGTTCACCCAAATAATGCTGAGTGTTTTTATCTCCGTCTGTTACTCCATACCATCAGGGGACCCACTTCTTTCACAGATTTAAAATCTGTTGAAGGGCAGGTGTGTGAATCATACAGAGAAGCATGTCTAAAACTCGGTTTACTAGAAGACGATCAACGCTGGAATTCGACCTTACAAGAGGCATCTGTCACACATTTCTCCTCTCAATTACGGGTATTACATCAAAAGCGGAGGGAGAATCCAGATATAGATTTAAATTACTTATCTTACGAAACTCTCATACTGCTTGAAGATAAGTGTCTATCAATTTGTGAGAAAACGTTGCTTCAGCTTAGATTAAATGTCCCAACAAAATAAACAAATCATACTCTTGATAGAGATTTTCTACGAGAAACTAACTACGATATCAATATTTTACAACATATGGAAACAAATAAACTTCGACTAACGAAAGATCAGCGAACGGCTTATGAAGCAGTGATGAATTTGATTGCTGAAGGGAACGGCGGCATTCGCTCACTTGACGCCCCTGGTGGAAATGGAAAGAACTTTTTAAGAAATTTGATCCTTGCTGAAATTCGATCTAAACGTCAAATAGCTCTTGCCGTTGCTTCATCAGGAATAGCTTCCCCACTTTTGGATGGTGGTCGCACAGCTAATACAGCGTTACAGTTACCACTAAACTTAGCTCAAACTCAGCATCCTATATGCAATATAAGCGACAGGTCTGGTAAGGCAACCGTCCTACGAACTTGCAAACTTATCGTTTGGAATGAGTGCACAATGTCATACAAAAAGGCTTTTGAAGCTCTTGATCAAACTGTGCGTGATCTCCGAAATGACAATACAATTATGGGAGGAGTTGTTATCTTACTATGAGGAGACTTTCGTCAAATTCTACCTGACATTTCAAGGGAAACGCCAGCAGATGAAACTAAATGCATACCTCAAAGCCTCAGAACTTTGCCAATACGTCCAAAGGAAAATTTTATCCACTAAAATGCGAGTGCGCGTACTTGGTGGTCTTGGTTTATCTGATTTTTGTGTGTCAGTATCATCTTTAAAAGAATTAATGCGGCAAGTCTTTCCAGACATTTCAAACAAATATAAGGATAATCATTGGCTTTGAGAACTCACAATATTAGCTCCTAAGAATGAAAATTTTAATAAAATAACTGAGATTATCCTTAAAAAGTTACCAGGAAATTCTATTACATATAAATCTGTTGACGCTGTGATGGATAAAGAACAGACTGTTTACTTTCCAGCAGAATTTTTAAATTCTTTGAATCCACCTGAAATGCCACCACACATGTTGAATCTAAAAGTTGGTTCTCCCCTCATGTTACTCAGGAATTTAGATCTACCCAAATTATGCAATGGGACAAGACCTTGCAAGCTTATGGCCAACGCAATTGAAGCAACTAGTCTTACAGGCAATAATAAAGGAGAGAGCGTTTTATTCCCCGCATTCCTCTTATCCCAAGTGAGATGCCGCCTGTATTTAAACGCCTTCAATTTCCAGTTCGTCTTGCTTTCGCAATAACTATAAAACAAAGCTCAAAGTCAATCTCCTAAAGTTGCCAGTATCAACATAGAAACCCCATGTTTCTCCTACGGCCAATTATATGGTGCATGTTCTAGAGTGGGAACTGCAAGGAATCGTTAAACATATGCTCTAAACGGAGAGATTAAAAATGTCGTTTATCCGAAAGCTCTAGAATGTCGTTATGTAAGGCTCTAATTCAGTTTAAAAATTTATTTGCATTCGTAAAGAAATCTTTCACATTCTATCGTAGTGTTCAACTTAAACAACGAATGCATGATTATTTTAATTTTTGCAATCAGTGATCATCTGATATTTTTGTGTAATTCAACCCAACATCGGATGCATTTTTAGACCTTATAGTTAACAATTAGGTTTGATTAGCTGTTGTACCAACAGTTTCGCTCTCATTTATCTATATTGTATGCATGGAAGAAAACGCAAAAACAGCAAACATTCTATTTTGAAGCACTCATATACATTCGCGTTGCTATATTCAACCTTTAAGAGTATTCTGCGGTTTAAGAGAAATAAATAAATGCGGGCAGAGCCGCGGGTAAAACGGCTAGTAAAGGATAAAAACAATTATACTTAAGGCGTTAGACAACAGCAAATGTTTGTCAAAACACCTTTGTTTTTTCTCATGTTTTTTTACGGAAGTATTTAGAAAAAATTTCTTTACTCGAGGTTTTCGATTTTGAGAGAAAAACAAAGGTATTTACACTGGTGGCGCATAAATTTTACGGCATGAATACATCTTTATCTATTAAATAATTTTGAAATATATGTAATCTTGACTTGGGGGTATTTGAAGATTCGGAGTTGTGGCAAATATTTGATGAGGTGAAAATGGTTTTTAAGAAAGCGACTGGATTGTTTGCAATAACTCACAAAAGCTGTATTTACCTGAAACTTTACTTTACGCTGTTGTTGAAATAGCGAAAAAATATTTTAAAAACCCATTGTAGTTTAATTATCGGTAAAAGGAATCAGAATTTAAACATGAGTGACGCAAAACGAAACTTATCGTCTTAAATATTATTTTCGGTTTAACAAAATTACATTGTTGCCTTAGAAATTCTTTATTCGTTTAGTTAGGTTATCGTCCCGTTTTAAAGCTTCATAAAGGCTATTTTGAGACGAGTTTTGTAATTTTTAACCGTGGTCACTAACTCGGCACCTAAGCCGATACAGCGTTCTTCAAACTCAAACACCACACTCACATGAAAACAGCCCCTTCCTTGGTCCAATAAAATGAAATTAAATAATTTCAGTAAGGAAAAACTTCAATAGGTTGTGTCTATTACAAACGAAGATACCTTAATTTTAATAAATCTATTATTCCTTTGTTGCTTGGTTGATTCAATGAAGCATTGAATTTAACTTCTCTGATAAATACATTAGCAATAGTATTCTAATTCGTACAAATTCTGATTTATGAAGGCGAATAAGACTTATAGTTGTTTAGGAATTAAACAATAAATCTCCAGATGCGAATTCCGAGTGTTGAAACTAATTTGGTTTGCGAATGTTTAATGATAGAATCTCGGCTTGGAGATTGGAACAGTGGCAGCTCGTCCATAAGAGCTGCAGCCCCCCCCCCCTGAAATCATTTTCAGAGATTGTATCTTCGTTTTAATTCTAATTGGCTTACTTTTCCACTTTGAGAATTCAGTGATAAACGAAATTGGCAAAAAGTAATAAAAATGTAAAAAGAAGACGGAAAATCAATCAAGAATTAAGAGAGAGACAGACCAGAGCTGCATCAAGTTTTGCCCCTCCTACGGATCCGATATTAACGCAAAGAGCAACGCGAAGCAGGAGAAAAGCAACCCTTTATCAGCTTGAAATTGCATTCATTTGAACTGCATTTTTTCAGCCCTAATTTGGCGCGACTTCCTCATTTCGCTCCTTTTTCGCTTTTTCTCAGCAGTTCAGTCGTTACGCAGTTTTTTTAAATCCAATTCTGGAGGAGCTGTAATTATGTACTTCTTTATGTTTCTTCGGCTGCTGATTACGATTCTGAAGTTTGCCACCAATAATTTTTTTTGGAATTTTAGTTATAGCCAAAAAACATTAAAAAAAATTTTCTCCAGTGTTTTGCTTATAACTCAAAAACTATCAATTTTTAGTATATCCTCATTATATAACGAAATAATCAGAACAAAATTTCGTACAACTTAGGTCTATAAAACTTTTACAGCACTGCGTGTTTCTGAGCTGACGAGCCGCCACTGGATTCTAGGGTAGGGATGGTGATTATTGCAAGAAAACAGGTTTTCGGTTAAACCAGTTTTTTTCACCTCCGGTTTAACCTAGCGGTTGAAACCGCTCAAAATAACCGGTTTTTGGTCTTTTTTTTAAAGCAACTTTCGTGTACAGAATTTATTATTAATAATAATATACAATAAGTAAGTATTAACACAATAATTAATTAATGTATTAAGCAATGATTATAAATAAGTAATTAATACAATATGTGATAATGATAAATGAGTAATTATTGCAATAAGGAAGTATTATAGACAAAATTTTTTATTAACATTGTTTCAGAAGAAATTAATTCATTATCTAATATTTATCATCTAATCTGCTCATAAAGACTCTTTCAGCAATGTGTTGATCCGTGAGTCGACACCTCCCATCGGAAACAACATCATTCAACGTAGATACTAATCTTTCGGAAGTCACAGAACTTCCGACTGAAGATAACTATTTTTTGGCTACAAAAAACAGACGCCGTTTGCAGACAAAATTTTTTATTAGTATTGTTTCTGCAGGAAATCAATCCATTGGCCAACATTATCTGTTCATACAGACTCTTTCAGTAATCTGCCAACCAACAGATGCCTCGAGGAAGCGGTTGTCGGTGATTGGCCTAAGATGATGAAATTCAGAGCTTTATAACTTGATAAATTTTAGTCGAGTCGAACCTAAAATCAAGCCTATCTTCCGACCCGGTTTTTGGATAAAAAAAAAAAACGGTTCAGACCGGGACAAAAAACCCCGAAAAAACAGTTAACCGAAACAAAAAAAAAACTGTTTTGACCATCCCTATTGGAGGGTTACAAATTAGAAAAATGACCCCACCAATGCCTCGCCTAGTCGCACATTTCATCACTTAACAAGCAACACCACCTATCTTAATTTTTTGAAATTTCAAGAAGTAAGAACTGAATTTTTCGCAACGAATAAAGAATATTTCTGAGTGTTTGAACATCTGATATGAACATTAAACCATATGTTCCTACCAGATGTGAGGAAAGATTCAGAAATATTCGTTGCGAAAAATTCAGTTTTTTCTCCCTCTTTGAAATTTTGATTGAAGAGTTGATTGAGATAAGTAGTGTTGCTTCTTAATAGACGATATAATCTGTCAGAAATAAAAGCCCTCTCAATCCCTAGCGGGGAGTGGAAGTTTGGTGGCGTTGGCTCAGATCTTGTCATTGTCATCTCATCTCATCATGGTACTAAATTACGACGTCCATCCCGAAATAGTTCTCGTATAGCTTCAAACAGAGGCGTGCATTTTTTGTAAACTAAATTCACTCTTTTATTGGGTCAATCTTCTATCACTGGTGAAAGAAACAAATTTTATCTCAGGATTTTTTGAAAAAAAAGAAGAAAAAAGTGTATAGAAGTGGGAAGGAGATAACGAAATTTCATTTCAGCATTTATAATTAATCTCAATAATTTAAATTTTAGTCTAAGAATAAATCCCATTACAGGGTGTTAGACATTCTTTTAAATATAAGGCGCACTTCTCAAAATGGAAATTATTATACCTCACCCCAAGCAACGCGCGTACCTCTCAACGGTACTACGTTCTTTCATCGAGGGAAAAGTTCCCTACCTCAGTATTCTGTCATCAAGTGTTTCTGAGGGTAGAGAATGACAGGATAATATATCAAAGAACTTGGTTTTCCATTTGCAATTTTGTGATAGACCCGAACGAATAAATTCATACTGCAAGAAATTAATTCTTTATGAAATAATAATAATATTGTAATTTATTCTGATGAGCAATAACTTTGAAAAAATTCACTTTCTATCCGTAATTTTGTTAAGGTCTCACATCAACCATTTTTTAACGCATAAGAAATAATTGCTATTGAAATGTTATCGCAAATTACATCTAACAAAAAATGACGTTTATTTTTACATAAACGATTGTTATTCTAATCGGTATAGTTAGGATGCTATTCAAGTAGTAAGCTGAGAAGAAAATTATGATTGCTATCATTGAAAAAAAATGACTGTTCCAAAGCCGTCTCGAGCAAATTGAGCGAATAATGAAGCAGAATTGCTACCTCATAGTGATTATTAAATTATTAATTATTTGTTTCTGAGAGTAATCACGCACGTATTACTCACAAGTAATTTCTCTCCAAAATACAGAGACTGATTGCAAAAATAAATTTAACAGTACTGGAAAAATTCGGATCTTCGAATCCATAATTGCTAATTACATGGATGAGTTTATGTATAGTTAATAATAGTTCTGGATGAATTATGACTCTCGTGTCATTTCTGAAGGTCACGTTACTTTAAGTCTAATAACTTATTTCTATATGTAGAAGGTAAAACATGTACGTAAGGTCGTACATGGCGAAATTTCAAAACAGACAGACCATGCATACTCTGGTGAATTTTATGCATCTTTTCAGTATATAAAATTTTTTAAAAATTAAATTTATTCAATTCATGTATATATTTCATTTACATCGGAACATCATATTCTTTTAATATAGGATGTCGGTATCATCTGTAAAAGTATGTGGGTAACAGAAAAAGAACCACAATGTTTTGAGGATAGAGGCTCACCGGAATGCTTACCATGTGGACGCTGGAGGGATGTTGAAAAGAATAGAGATCCGATTTTTATTTCTCACACATTTAGTTTCAAATTTTACTTTGCGTTAATAATGTATTAAAATATAATCTGAAAGCTTCTTCACATTTCTTTCAAAATGATTAAGTTTCATCGCGTGCTTCCGTGGAATCTTCCTTTTACTTTCTTTTGTATGCGAAGTATACAAAGAGAAAGTATTATGATCGTCAAAAAATTCGAACTCGAGATTTTGACGAATCTTCACGTTTTAGACCTCCCCGAGTCCGAAAAACACAATTTTGGAATTATGTCTGTCTGTGTGTCCGTGAACACGGTAACTCGTAAAAGTATTAAAGCAATAGGGGTGAAATTTGGTATGTGATATTAACACATAATCAGTAGGTTTCACTCAAAGTTTGGACAAAATCCGTCTACGGGAAGTCTGTCTGTCCGTGTTCATGTGAACACAGTAACTCAAGAACTTAAACAGCTAGATGGATAAAATTTAGTACCCAATTGTACCATCAGGAATGTAGGTTTGTACCAAATGTTGGACCAAATGCGTCACCGCGTTGACTGTCTGTCGGTCTGCATAATCACATGCTTCTGAACACCATGACTCCTAAATACAGCGACTTAGATAAATGAAATTTAGTATGTGGTCTTCTAACCCTAATTGCATATGTGCGCCCAATTTTCGTTTCAATCGGTTAAAAAAAGGCGTTCAATTTGCATATTCGATTCCCTTGATCTTACAATGAAGCAAAGCCATATTACGTAATGGCGCGGGCTTATTTATTTAACTTCCGCCTTTTGCCTTGTTGTGAAAGGGAAATTCGTGGTGTGCCGTTGGCCTTATTTTTTTCTCCACCTGTGTTAGGGACGCTTGGCGCGTTTTACTGCCGTTTCACTTATTTTTTCTCCATATGTGTTAAGAAGTATACAAGGAAGTTTAGCGGAGGCCGCTCCCGCTGGTTTCAGTTGTGTTTCTAGTTGATTTAATAAAATACTTTAATAAGTATCATTAATATTATAATATGAAAGTTCTGATTTTAGAAATCTATCAAAATTAAGAGAGACACTCATGCACTGGTTAACTTATTTTTTATCCGCAAATACCGTATCAGTATTGACCAAAAAATTGATACGTTGATATTAAAAAACATAATGCTTTAGTTTCATGATTTGGATTGTTAGGCTATGAAACTTCACTAGAGATTTCAATTAGGGTTGATTTTTAAAATTGACAGACGGAAGCTTACGATATTTTATACAACTTCATTGATAAGGTGCGCATCCAGTAAAATTCATGTTGGCACATAAAAACTTGATATTCGCTCTAGTCAATAAACTTTCAATAATGTTTTTACCTTAAATCTGGAAGCCTAGTGTTCTGGTGTGGTATATTCTCGGCTTCTTAACCACAGAATTGCGCGTTCGATATCTCATTCTAATAGCTAACGTGTAACACTTCAGAAAAAATTAATTAAAATTCAACCAACTGTTAAATTTTAACCATTCTTGTTTTAAATCACGGAGAAACGTTATATTTATTATTTCAACGAATTTCAAACTGAGAACGAAATTAGAACGGCGGATGCAAGAAATTTAAATTCCAAACAAGGAGTTTTAAGATAACTGACTATTTTTTAAAAATTTATCAAAATTCAGTAAATACTTGTATAATTTAATTAATTAATCAGTTTATTAATTTCAAAATATAATTTTCCATATAGTTTTGAAATATAAAAAAATACTCTGAAAGACATGCATAAGTGCCATCTTTAAATTTCACTCTATA
>BGPR01000320.1:519645-551481 GCA_013235015.1 Araneus ventricosus
AAGAATAAAAATAAAATATTTATTCTTGTAGAAATCTTAAAAAGCTTCAATTCTTAAAAATATAATCTTAGAAAAAAATATTGCTTTTATCGTATCAAATCTTATAAAACATTATCACAACAATCCTATCAAATATTATGAAATATTATTTTAAAAATCTTGCTTAAGATATTTTCTCTTTTTTGCTAATACAAGCAATTATTATCACATGTCATATAACAAACTTGAAATAATATTTTAGTGAAATACCGATCGATATCTGGTTATAATTTCAAAACTAACCTTCAGAGGAAACCACGGTTCACTTTTAGGGAAAAAACAGCTAGTTTATTTGGTCTTATTTGTGAAGTACACCTTTTTACGCCACTTGCATTCCAACATTCTTTCAAATTCTGATTTAGCTCCAACGGCAAATTTTATATTCAAATTTATTCTTCTTATACCCTTAACACTTTTTTGTGTTATCTTTGACTTTTTGCGGTTTGCAAGAGGATTTTTTTCAACTTCTCAGTTCTTGTTCTTCATTTCTACGCATTGATTATACTTAGTCTCGTCACATTAAGACAATAAACAATTTATATCCAGAGTAACCCACTTCTGTTGCGCGGACAGCAACTTGACGGGGTGGAAGTGACTCGAGAAGATGCTGAAAAGTGTTCACAGGGGTATGGTGCCGTGCTGACTCCAGTACACCTGACAAGTGCTAAAAAGTGCTCATTGACGATCTTTGGGAATAATAAGATCGAGGGAGTCCCCCAGATTTTCGATTGGGTTTATGTCTGGGGAATTTAGAGACGAGAAAAGCACCGTGGGTTATTTCTCATTCTCTTCTAAACACAAACCTACAGTTTTAAATGTGTGGCACGTGGCATCATGGATATTCTGGAATATACTCTCCGTCCCAGAGAAAACCGTCTACATTTAGAAGTGTATGTGATTGGAAAGAATCGACGCGTCACGCCCTTTTTTTCCCTGCAAGATGCGCAAAGAATTCCAAAATTAAATCAGCACGTGCACCTGATGTATTACGTGATAATGAATTGTCTCCGGTATCATTATATATTAACAATTTTCAGAAACACAATACGCTGTGAAATAACTTTCTTAATATTCTACCGTAACTAGGTGTTTTCACATAACTAACATCAATAAAGCGCATTAACATAAGAACATTTAATTCTCTTCTGGAATTAAAATTTTCAGAAGCGGAAAATCCCAAGAATCAATTTACTTTACAATGTAGCATAATGTTATGTAGCCACCACCAGTAAAGCGCATTATGTCAGGATCTTAATATTTTGTTTTAAAACATATTACATCAGAAGGCTTAATATTTTCTTTAAAACAATTAGGTCAGAAGACTTAATCTTCTCGTTCTTTCAATACATTTATAAGAGATTATGTATAAACTTACTTCATTATATTACTCTTCTATACTTATAAAAGTCAATGTTTGTGTGTATGTGTCTGCGTTGTCCAGACGAATCTATCGCACTTGCAGCCATGAAATTTGGCACACAGGCAGCGTAATGGTGACTGAATGCACCTCGAAGCTCGATTTTAAAATTTAATCTAGAAATTTTTTTATTTAATGTTTTGTGTTGTTTTGGGTGATTTTTCGCACTAATTTCTCAATAGCATGATTTCGGATAACTGTACAATAAAAATAGATACACCATCGGAAAGAACACGCGATTTCCGTTCTAATGAAGTTAGTTTTGAGCTTCTAACATAATTTACTGAATTTTGAGAAATTTATAAAAAATAGTCAGTTTTGGCATCTAAATGTTAGTTTTGTTTTTAAATTTGTTGCATCCGACTTTCTAATAACACTATTATTTTCAATTTTTTTCAGCTTATAACTAGAACGATTCTGTCGGATTTAAAACAAGAACGGTTAAAATATCTTTTCCCGTTTTTTTTTTAAATTAATTTTTTTCTGGGCCGTTGAGTTATTTTTCTCGATCGAGTTCCTCGCGCGGCACTCCTTCGGAACGTTGTTGGCAATTTTGATTGGCGGACGCGCAGGATACGTCATGACCTTCAACTGAATAACTTTGATTATTATTTTCGACAGTATCTTATTCGCAGTATTTATTCATCTCGCATATTTTGCTTGCTGTATAATAATCATTTTCACGTTGCAATTTTTTTAATATTGTTTATCGCGAAAAAATAAGCGGGAAAATCAATAATGTGTATCTTTTGTTTTGATTTTGTTTTCAAAACTTTTTCATGTCATTGTTGGCGTTTTATTATTTTTTTTTCATTTTGTTGAAGTCCCGATTCCCGCCGTGCACGTACTGCTAGTACATTATATAAAGAGAAGCTTTTAGAATCGACGCAAAATTCAAATTTTTCGTTGAAAGCAGTCAGTAGCTTTTTATTGATAAGTATGAATCAAAAACTAAAGTGATATATTGAATTATTTGGGCTTTCTTAAAATTAAACCGAGAAAATGAGGGAAATAATTGTCACAGTCTTGATAATATACTGATGCTATAAATCAGCGATAACGGTGAATTGATGCCACCTTTATAGCAATTCCAGAATTGCTGATCGTCGAATTTAAGCATCTTTTATGGCTAAGCGGAACATATAAACCGATCCATTGACAGTTTGGAACGACTGTAATCAAACGGCGAGAGTTCGAACACACACTTTTTTGTCAGCTACCGCGTTTATTCTTGCTTTATTACTCACTGAAATGAAACACAATTAATTATTATGTGTATGTTTTTATTGCACTAGACTCACGGTTTGATTTTTTGAATGAATATAATTTATTGCTATGTGTTTCAGGGACATTAAATGTCTAGGTTCTTCGGTTTAGTTTATTTTTGGGAGCTTTTAATTTTTCTAAGATAATGAAAGGAGTTTGTAACTAGAATGCCAGTATAGATCTATAAATGCCAAATTATCAAATAATATGAAATCTCGGTGTCTCTTCAATAAATTTTCCTCTTTTTAACTTTCTGGTATAAGAAGTATACAAAGAGATGCAAATGATCAAATCCGTGATTTTTTTATTTTTATGATCAGCTAAAAATTGTTGCTGATGGTGATAAATGGTGCTATATTCATCAATCAAATCGCAAAATAACGGAAAATTTCTATAAATTGACTGTGTGTTCTCACATATTCTCGATAACATTGTATTCCAGAAAAACCAGTTACATGTATTCCATTTATGTTAAGGAAATCCATGAAATGAATCGTATTTTAATCTTTATATTCTGTATCTTCTGACTATTTTGGCGGTAAAACAGGTAAGTGCTTTTCCTCTTTTCAAGATGACAAGTCCGTTGCGCACATGGCTTTTGCGCTCATCATTCATTTGAAGGGAATTTAAACATTTAATGGGCTCAATGGATATTCAACCTTTTCAGACATTGGAAAATGAGAATGTTTCCCTTTTTGAGCGCCAATGGCTGCAACCTAGTGGTGATTTTCCTCATGAGAAATAAATCTTGTCGTCACGCGTGTAGTAATACAATGAGACAAGGGAATAAAATGGTCCATAGGATGATTGGAGTCTCACCCAGATTAGTTACGGAGGGGGTGGGGGAAGAAATCCTATTGAGTTATTGTAGGAAAACCCTTCAAAAACCGTACACATGAGGCAAAATCTACAGGTAGAGCATCTGTACAGCTCTCCAGTAAGCAAATGTCAAATCCATTACAGATAGTGACGCATGACTGTTATGATTTCATATTTAATCTGTAATCGCGCATCAATCACTCATCCACTTCCTGTTTCATTAGTTAGTGTATGATGTAATGCAGTATATGATGTCATGTTCTATTTTTAGAAGCGCGCTCTTCTTTTATTGGTTAATATTTACTTTCAATGTACATATACCTCTGCTTTTATATATAATAAACTAGCAGTACGCGCACGGCGTTGCCCGTGGTATCAGGACTGGGTAAAAAAATGACAACAATGACACGAAAAAGTTTTTAAAACAAAATCAAAACAAAAGATACACATTATTTGATTTTCCTGCTTAGTTTTTTTAGCGCTACAGTACAGAGTACGTTAATCCAAAACAATATCACAAAATTGGAACGTGAAAATGATTATTATACAGAAAGCAAAATATAAAATTGAATCCGAAAATAATAATCGAAGTAATTCATTCAGGTGAAGGTCATGACGTATCTTGTGCGTCTGCCAATCAAAATTGTTCAATTCAACCAGCTACGTTCCGAAGACGTGCCGCCAGAGGAAAATAACTCTCAATCGTCCAGAAAAAAATTAATTTAAAAAAAAAACGGGAAAAGATATTTTAACCGTTCTTGTTTTAAATCCGACAGAACCGTTCTAGTTATAAGCTGAAAAAAATTGAAATTAATAGTGTTATTAGAAAGTCGGATGCAAGAGATTTAAAATCAAAAGTAACATTTCAATGTCAAAACTGAGTATTTTTTAAAAATTTCTCAAAATTCAGTAAATTGCGTTAGAAATTCAAAACTAACTTCATTAGAACGGAAATCGCGTGCTCTTTCCGATGGTGTATCTATTTTTGTCGTACAATTATTCGAAACCATTCTATTGAGAAATTAGTGCGAAAAATCACAACACAAAACATTAAATAAAAAATTTTCTAGATTAAATTTTAAAATTCCGGCTTCGAGGTGCATTCAGTCACCATTACGACTACCTGTATGCGAAATTTCATGGCTGTAAGTGTGATAGCCTCGTCTGGACATCGCAGACAAACACACACGCACACACAAAAACATTGCCTTTTATAAGTATAGATTATTCTTTCTCTTGCTTCTGTCTACGGCTGGTGAATTTTACTTTAACAATGACATAGTCACAAAGCACTAGAGGCTAATCTACTCTAAATAAAGGTGTGCACATTTTTTAACTATAACAGATTCCTGACGAATAAAAGCAGCTACTATATTCCTGCTATACGCGCGAACACAGAGTAAATCGTCTCATAAACTCAACTAATCTAACCGTGTGGTGATGTATTATCTGTTATTTTGTGCAGCGTATTCCAGAGTTGAATTCTGCTACCTACCTCCCAGTTCAATTTTAGCATATTGTTATAGAATTTAACATCCGCTCGGATTAATATAGCTGTTATGGAATTTAATAGTATTCGGTGCAGCATCTGGGTCTTGTGCTATCAATCAGATAAACAACCATGATGCAATTCGCCATTCTACTATATGAACCACAAGACTGATTTCATGCTAAAATTTTATCAAGCGAAATTGTTTTCTGGACAAAAGAATGGATTTAATTTCTCGTACGTTATTCATATCATGGGGTTTAACAAATCGTCCTTTTTAACGTCACATTTTTGAAACGTTTATCTTTTATCATCATTAATTCTTGTAAAATAAATTTTGTTATTTTTACATTCTGCTGGCAACATTATTCGCGTTTTATGACTCGAGTTGTAATTCCTGTATTGCTTTTGTCATCGAAGCATTTAGTCTTTTTACAGAGCAGCATGGTCAAATTGACTTTTAAGTCATGTAAAACCAGTCTTCTTCAACTCTAATCAAGAATGGTACACAGATGCAAACAAGACCTTATTTCAAATTCCATATACCGTAAACACGTAATTTTTTTCTTTTGATGTCATCCAATGTGACTTGGTTTTCTACTGCCTAGGAAGCTCGTTGTGACAATCTTTTTATACTCTTAGCGTTCTGGAACTGGATACTTTTTAAGATTCTCTGTAAATTCAAATTTAGGTCATGCCAAATAGTGGCATGAAACCCTATGTATGTGAAGCATACCAAAAGTAATTCTTGCTATCAGCAAATAATTCGATCTCAAGACTTGGATGTCTCTCCACGTTTTAGAGCATCCAAAGACCGAATGTTTTCCAATTATGTCTGTCTGTATGTCTGCCTGTTTGTGAATATGATAACTTAAAATCTCAACACTCTAGACGGATAAAATTGGGTATGTGACCTTAGTAACAATGAAAATCTGTATATTCCCATGAAATTTGAACAAAATGCATCTAGTCTGCTGCTAACCCGTCAGTGTGCGTGTAAATACAATATTCACAAAGAGTTAGATGAATGGATTTTAGCATACTGTTTTATTAACAGATTTGTAGATGTGCATCAATTTGTATTTTGTTTTTTTTTATCTATCCGTAATTATATGAATGCTTTTACTCAATATCGCAACAAGATCGATGAGTGAATTTTAATGCATGTTCAAACAATAAAGAAATATACAATTATGGTGTAATAACCACACGCCAAATTTAATTCGCCTAGCTCGTTCAGTTCACAAACATATAGACAGGACAAATTTCAAAAATATTTTTTCGGAATCTGGAAGGTCGTAAACATTGAGATTCATCAAAATCTCGAAGTCGAATTTTTGTTTTACCATTATAATATTTCCTCGTTGGACACTTCGGATAATACGAGAAAATAAAAATGTAACTAAAACTAGAAGTACAATCATCTATTTTTCTCTCTGGAAATAATAAAGCAAACAAGCAGACGTTCACCACAAAACATGAAAATCATTCCGAGACAGTGAAAGTTATCTGGAATCACACTAGTAAATAAGGATTGTGACTTAAATTAAACTCATATATTTCGGATCTTGCCAAAATATTCTTTTCGGTTTCTTTCTTGTGGTTAATGGTTTCAGTATCTTATGTTATTGTATCGTATCCACAGATAGGAAAAGAAATCTCAGCAGCATCTTAACAGTGAATATTCTTTGTTGAAAAAATGCTACAAAATGAATAATTCCTGTTGGGAAATATTTCTAATCGGTAATTGATAAAACGAGAATAGAAAGTATCTAATGAATACAAAATATTGCACCAAAGATGCTAATGAAACTTATTCCGTTGGTTACTCAGCCCGAAAATACAGGAAATTTGTGATTAAAAGAAGATGCTTGAAATGTTTTTCAGTAAATTGTTATGATTTACTTTTATTAACTTCTGAAAACAATAATATTTCATTTTCTTTTGAGAATTGCAAATATTTAATCATTAAAGAAATTTGCTTCTGTGATTTCGTAAAATCGCAGCTATAACTGAACAAATAACATCATTCACTTTTGTTTTAGCAATGACATCTTTTTCAAAATCTTTCGAAATATTCTACAAACCTTCAATGATGCTTCTTTATCAGCAAGAAAGAGTTTTTAAGAAGTATATGCTATTTAAAGAAGATTCACACAGACTACGCAAAGATGATGCAGTATCTGGTAAGCCATTCATTTTTAGTAATGAGCAACATGACGATGATTTCAGTTCTGGATAGATCTGATGATATCTGATGTTTAACTGTAATCTGTTAACGATTTTATTATTCCACGATTAAAAATAACTGTCAACATTTGCATTTTTCAAACAGCATCCAGGGTAACATTGTCTTCGGTATAAAGTGGAAATACTTAGATAAATCAATACTAAATATATCTCCCGCAACTGATAATAAAGATTAATTTGTCCTGTACATTTTCGAGCCATCAGCATTGCTCTGGTAGTAGATATTCTGCTTAGCGGACAGTTGGGTGTTTAAGACATGCCTTCACCGAATATTCCTCGAAATCAAAGATTTTTTGAAATTTTTGGTGCAATGGGCAATTGCTACTTGATTTTGGGTCTTAGATGAATAAAGGAGAGGTGTCCATCTCCTATGCCTTCTTTTAATCAACAGTAGCAAAGAATTTAGACTTTAAAATAATGCCAAGAAAAGCTATTTTAAGCAATTTTTAAAAAAAATCAGCATGAGAATACAAAATACATTTTCCATAAAATCTCACCAGACCCGCAGTTGCAGGAAGAAGCAAAAGCAACCCTCCTTCTAGCCATGTTATGCATAAATCTTGAGTCTACTGACGACAAAGTGCCGTCCGTCTTGAGTGCAGCAACTAAATTTTCAGACCCTATGAGTCAAATTGACTCGTATGTCTGAAATTGAAGCATTGCCCTCGAGATTTATCACCCCAGTGGTCGTCAGTAGAATTTTTTATCAACTAAACGATTTAAAGTTGAAGAAGTTAAACAGGAATGTCACGTTAGGCAACTAGTTCGAGAGTATTCCTCTCATGTTACAATTTGCAAATGATGGACCCTGTGGCGTTAAACCTGAGTTTCCGATATTGCGTGTTTTTTAGAGTCCAAATTATCAGTCCCTTTTTGCATTTTCCAATTATTTATTTGACGAATAGCAACACGACACATAGATATTTACGAACATGTATTTAACACAGCTGAACATTTAGAAAATTGACTTTTAAATCGGCAGATTACCGATTCCATTCGTACGGCCTCAGTCGTCCATTGTTTTTTCCAAACTAATTGAATTCCCCATCGGATAGGGAAGGTGGGTGCTAATAATTTCCCCTTTTAGGGATCTTAATCCCTAAAAAGGGAAATTGTTAGCACGCAGGTTCAAGTTGCCACAGTGCATGCCACCAGAACTCAAATTTATATGTAGAAACGTGATTTCTGCAATGTTTCTTTCTATTTTAATGCATAAAAATTGTTTCTTATTTATTTGTTCATAAAATACACCAGCAGTATCCAAACGGAATAAACTTAGAGCGGGAATGAAAGTGACTCCATATTTCCATTCAAAAGTCTCAGCAGCGACGTTTATAATCCAGGGTTAAACTTTAGTTCAAAGTAGTATCTAAAACTGTTATAATTAAACATCAGAAACTGACCTATTTTTATCTGTTTGCGTTCGATAAAAGGTTAAATTAATCGAATCTAAAGGTAATCTGTACTTCCATGATAGCAGAAAAATACTACTTAGTGTTTACATCTTCTTAAAGTAAGTTGTAAAAACAATATTGTGTACAGTAACTACGCATAACTTCTGCAACAACTTTTTATATCGTTTCATGAAGGAAATTATTTTCCCTCAAATTGCTAGCAATAATCATTACCGTGGAGATGGGTGCTTTCAGCTTCGGATACAATCTAAACAATTAATGGAGGTGAGGTAGGAAAAGAATACTCTCGTTTCAACAAAAAGCAACAATCAAATTAAGGAAATTTCCGACCTTGGAAAGTAGCAGTCAGTAATGTTTCAGCAAGACAATTTTTATCACTTTCTCTCTTCAATTATTTAGGACGGACACGATATTCACGGTAGGGGACGTATAAAAACTGATTTCCGAAACAAATAGCTGTCAGAATTTGGGTATTTTAGAATAACGCCATTTTTAAAAAATTGCAAAAGATTTATTGGGGACACATCTCTCGATTTTAAATGATTGGATTTTGACAGATGTCTTCAACATTACTTTACCTCAGCTTGCTCTTCAAATATTAGTTGCACATCACAACGGTAATATTGTCAATTGTAGAATAGCAATATTAAGACTAAGCAGGCATACCAACAAAACGCAGAACAAGGACTATCTTGAAAAAAATTAAAGAAGGCCGCGGTGGCCTAGTGGTAAGGTCTCGGCCTCGGGACCGGAGGGCCGCAGGCCCGAAACCCGATTCCACCGAAGATCCGCCGTGTATGGCGCCTGCTGCACGCTAAATCATACGTAGTGGCAAAACGCCCTCCCGTTGGTATGGCGCGGAAACTTGGAGAGGGGGTGCCAGCTCAGGTGTCGTCCTCGTCATCCGAGCACGGTTCAAAATTACGAGGTTCGTCCCTAAATAGCCCTCGTGTTGCTTCAAAACGGGACGTTGATATAACCTAACCTAATAAATTAAAGACTAAATATTTTTATAAATGTTACTTATATTTATACATGTTACATAACTTTCTGAATATTTCTGAAAGAATAAATTTTGTACACTTCTGCCAAAGAAATGGTGCATAATTTTCATTATTATTTACAGTAATTTGCAGAAAAATAATTGAAGTAAGGAACAGAAAATTTTGTCCTCCAATTAAATCGTGGATGTCACTGATGGTAGACAAAACTGGATAAATTTTTCCTTAAATGCGGAAAAAGTTTTTACCCAAGATCACTGTGGAACATGATGGAACAGCGTTTCAAACTTGACATCGTCCGATGTCGAAGACAACTACGATTTGAGGCTTGTTTTCAGCTTATCCTGTCTCAGCCATTTTGAAATATGTTTTCAGCTTTCGATTACAGATAGATGAAATCACAAAACTACATATTAACCTTTTCAAGTTCACTGCATGCTTCGTTTTGATAATTACTAAATTTATTTCAAAACTTAATATTAGACATGTAACTTATCATAAATATGTAAAGGAAAAAAAATTAGCATTTTTTATTTTCAAGAGATTTGTGGTTTCACAGTGAAACCAAAGAGCGATAACGGGCTATTTTCCTCCGAGGAAGGTATCATCGAAATGTAATTTAAATTATGTATTTAATTTATAAGTATACCTGAATATTCAGGATATTCAACCTTCATAAAATTCAATATTACTTTCGAAGATTCATTTAAAAAAATATCAATTTGTGTAACAACCCTCATCATTTTGTTTCTCTTAGAAATCGAAAGCAACTTAGCTCTTTCAATGCCGATATCTTTGTGAATACTAACGGTACCGAATTGGAATTTTTATATAAGTTGCCCTATATATCTGGCTCTTAAATTATAAAAGAAAAATTACACTACGTTTCGCCTATGCGCAGTAAAAAAATTCTCAATATGTGCTTTCACTGCGAAACCAATGATCGCGAAAGAGTTAAACGAGGGATTCTGATGGAGATGCGGAAACGTTATTTTCTCTCTTTTCTTTTTGAAGAAGAAAAATTATTTTGGTTGTAATAAAATATTGATTAATAAAACTAATCATTTGATATTAATTGTTTATTGTTGTTTCTAAAATTTACGCAAGCCAGTAGGCATAGATAACAACTAATTTAATTAGTATATTTCATTATATTTGAGCTCTCAACTCATATTCCATAATGCTCCATAGCGTATCTCCATGCATTCGGCTTACTCCTTTGCTGCAGCATTGAAAACAGATGAAAGTACAAAAGAAGTCTAGATTTTAAATCTACTTGACCAGACTTTAAAATGAAAGAATCATGGAGTGTTGTAAATTTAAAGAAAGTTATTTTTTTTTACAAAGTGATTCTTTATCATTATGATTTTAATGCCTTTTTTTCCATAGGCAAATGTTGAATTCAAGACAATTACAGATATTTTTAAAATAAAAATCAAA
The DNA here is from genome assembly GCA_013235015.1 of Araneus ventricosus. NCBI lineage: Eukaryota > Metazoa > Arthropoda > Arachnida > Araneae > Araneidae > Araneus > Araneus ventricosus. The sequence continues at coordinate 530,782 of BGPR01000320.1, forward strand.
GATTTACCTGCAACATTATTTTTAAATGGTATTTGAAATTAACTAAATTATGTATCCAGTTTTTTAATGGTATTAAATAAAATTTTTAGCATTGCATGAAAATAATACTTATAAAAAGAATAGAGTCTACAGTCTTGCAATTTTTTCCTAATCTCTAATAAAGTAAAGAAAAATTTTCTCTCTTATTAAGGTATCCGACTACGTTCGGAGACCTTTTTTTAAATAATGATATTTGAAGCAATATTTTTGTATTTTTCTATGACATTTATGTTAAAACTTAATAAATCATAGAAAAAAGTTAAATGAATTAAATATATTCTTAAAAATTTGAAAAAACTTAGATTTTTTTGCACTAAATTTGACCTTTTTTCAAACACCCTCCTTCAAAAACAAATGATCAGAATGATAAATGCTTTAGTATATATAATTATTCGACTATTGGCTAGGTCCTGAAGCAAAAGTTTTGCAATGTATCTAAAAACATGTAAATTATAAGAGTTTTAGTGTGAAATCATGAATTTTTAAAGAATTTTGGCCTTTTTTCAAACCTTAAAAGATACATAACTTTTTAATGGAGCATTATTTCACTTATATTTTGGTTCATTACCTAGACAATATAATAAATAATATGTATGCCAAATTTGAGACGGTTATTTTAAGTTGAATTTTAGTTATCGTGTTTGAAAAATGAAAGTTTTGCAAAAAATTTTATTTCGAGAAAAATGAGTTTAAAGTTTATGTTTTTAATTTACAATGAGAAGAAAAAAGAATTTTTCTTCAATACTCCCCAGTTTTGTAGGCTAGTCCTTAGTGTTTGCTAGCTTAGCACATTTTTGAAAATTGTCTGTTAGGAAATTTTTTTTAGTCGTTTTCTTGAGTCTTATGTGTCATTATCGTTTTCTATCATTCAGCTGCCATCGGTAGATTTTAATATTGTTTTTCAGTCAAATAACTTTATAATGCCGATTAGTTGATCTAGAGATACTTTTAGTGATTGATATTGATCATAAGTACAATTTATGTACTTTTCCTACGCTTATTATCAAAAATAACATCATTAACGGAGAGTCAAGATACTGCAATGATTCAAAATTACCTAAATTTGCAACAATGTCATAGAAAACAAAGAAATTCAAACTGAAAATCTTTCAAAATAATACCTGGTATATGGAAAATAGTATAAAACAAAAATAAACAATAAAATTTAAATATCTTAAGTAAAAACAATGAAAATTGCTTCTTTATCGTATTATTTACCACTCCATTTTCAACTGTCAAGTTCTACTAAAATGTCTCTAATTTCACTTCTGATCATCATAGATGTAAAATAAAAACTGTTTTGAAAACTGCAAACAATAGGCTTTCAGATAAGACATTAAAAAAATTATGATTTTCGGTCAAAAATGAGTTTTCGAACGTATGCGGATACCTTAAAGTAATTTTTAAAGGCATAATTCTTAAGATCTTAGTTGAAAGGTTTTCATGTATGGTTCTTTTAAACTTATTTTAAATTTTCTTGTGTCTATAAAGAAAAAGATTATAATTTTAAATTTCAATTCTTTAATTTTCTTTTCTTTCCACTAGCTCCCTTTTTGATGTTCGTGATTTATGAACCCATTTACTTTACTTCAGACCTTCAGTTTTCCTATTATACGTAGTTTGGGGATGAAAGCAAAATGAAGTGCTCTTGTGGAAGTTATTTAAAACTGTTGTTGTAAAAATGATTTAATCTCCCTCTTTCACCGAATGCATTTTCAATTTTGCGTATGTCTCTAAAAAATCCTTTTAAAATCTGTATTAAAGTTTTTTATTAATAGATTGCAGCGAGTCAATTTTGGGACGCATTTCGCCACTTTATATTGCGGCTATATTAGAAGACAAACGACGCCTGGACTGGTACCACATTCTCGAAAGCTAGCGTAAAGATCTTTGATCAACAAAATAGATTTAAAGAGCATCAGGCTCTCATACGCAATTAACTTTGAGTCTAATTCACTTCGATTAATAAGACCAGAGAACAGGAGTGGCGATAGAGTCTGCCCAACAGGGCGGCATGGTCTCATCGACAGGGGGCACGACTTGCTGTACGGGGGTGGAGGTGTAGGGAAACTGGTCTCAAATTTTCGCCAGATCTTTATTTATCTACTAGCTGAATACCCCTTTGCTTGAACGGGGTACAAAAATTTTCCCCGATAGGGGGCCCTGGTCCCCCCACTGGTGTCACCCCTGCCAGGGAATTGCCCATTTCCTCGATATATTTGACAATCACACATGACACAAACTAATTACAGATTACCTAACTGATACATAAAATATCTACTGATCAATCTACACATAGCGCCAAAGCTGAATCAGGATGCTCTCCATCCAGAGTGTTCTCTCAACACCTCCGAACACCGCTTGTAATCTCGGGTTCCGATAAAAATTCCAGCAGATTGGGGAATTACCCGTTCATTTTTCCCTTCAGGGAAAAACGCAACAGAGCTGCTGTGGAATTGCACCAACTGGCGACCGTCTTACCGATGCCGATATTCATTTCTTTTACTAAAGATAAGACTTTTAATTGGATCAGATCACATTTAAGGTTATGCTAGCTTCTGTGTGAATTTTCCAGCACCATTCAACTCTCTCAATTTTTTATTTATTTATCAGCCCACTCCTACCATTCACCCTAAAGGTTTAGAGTGTTTACCGTTCGGTCTATGGACGAGTTTTCTGTTTTGCTTTTTTCAGGTGATGTAGAACTTCCGGTGTTATTAGAATGGGAATATTCTGGACTTTACAATGATGTAAAAATTGCTGTTGACAGATAAATGGACAAATAAATAACTAAAAATCTAATTCGAATTTTAAAATAATTTTTACGGCGTTAGGCGTTAGCTGCTACTTGTCCTAATCAATTACTGTGTCATATTTGGTCCCTGTATGTCAAACAGTCAGGGTATGCATAGAGAAGAAAAAAACGGACATAGATTCATACACAGAAAATAAGATTTTTATGTAGAGAGAGATAAAGATATGGCTGATAAAGTAAGTAAACGTTCCTTACGGAATGACTTCATTTAAACCATTTGGATTGAACAGAAAATCACTATAAAAAGTAGAGAAGTTGTACTTAAAAATATAATTTATAATTTTCTCTAGATTTCTTCCTTAATACTCCATTGGCTTTCACAATCATGAACAAAAGCAATAGTTTGGAAGATCAAACCATTCAGAGGAATGCGTTTTTTACAAAACTGTTTCACCCAAGGGAGCGGAAAAATGCAATTCAATGGGATTACTTGCCCCAATGGCGATCGATGGAGAGGGAATCTCCTTATTATTTGTAATGTGACGCTGGTCAATTCCGCAGAAGAAATAAAGAAGGCGCCCCACAAGTATTAGATATCGTAAAAGCCAGGTTCCAGCCTCTACGAAGCTAAAAGGGAGAATGAGACCGAAAAGTATCTTGGTGTATCAGAGGAAATGCATTTAGCTATGAAGGGAAGGGTTGGTTTTCATAGCGATAAAAAGATAAGTTATTTTTTCTAATTGTTTGCATCAAGTTGGGATATCAATCGATTTGGTTTGGCTATTTTCGTTTGAAGTAGAGGTAACTATCGTATATAATACGGATGTTCAGTTCATAAAATATACTGTGTGGTAGGAGATAAAGTGCTGGAACAAAAAGAAGAATTGGATTTAAAAAATACAATAAAGGCTGCTGTTGTATTCTTATCAATAAGAGAAATATCTCCATGAAAGAAACTTTCATCAGTTTAGTTATAGGAACGTCCCGTTTTTTGAAGAAACACGATGGTTATTTCAGGACGGACCTCGTAATTTTGAACCGCGGTCAGTTGACGATGACGACGCCTGGTTTGGGAGCCCCCTCTCCAGGCTTCCGCGCCACACCATCGAATGGACGTCTGGGACCCTCCGGTTCCGAGACCGGCACCTTACCACTAGGCCACCGCGGCCTCAACTTTTATAAAAAAAAGTGGCACATTAATATGTATTAAATCATATTTCCTTCATCAATCATTACTAACCATTATTAACCGAGAATGTTTTTTTTTGAAAATATATCTTCATTCTTTGAACTTTCTGCAACACTATCTGAGATTATATTAGGCAAATTATTTTGTAAAGAAAACCCGTTACTTTAGATCGTTTGCTTTTAATTAAGCGATCTACTCGTTAATACACTTGGAAAGTCCTCTCCTCAACTTTTTGCATCCGTCAATGGAGAGTTTTTCATTTTGAAAAATAACTACCTGTCTTATATTTTCTGCAAAATAATACTCCCACATCCGGTCTGAGGGGTTTTATTTCATGTTTAACGCTCTAAAATAAACTCTTCATTAGTAGGGGGAATGCGGGGACATTGATAGACTTATTTTGGAAGGCTAAAAAATGATTTTACCAACGTTAATGATTAGAATTAATACTCTATATTTATACATTTGTCAATCTAATATAGGATTTCAGTTGATCAGTTTCAGTTTTGGTCAAAAATGTCACAATAAAATACTTATCACCCTTTTTTCCCTAAAAATAGATTTGTATGAATCTGCCCCACACTAGGGGTTACACTGATACACATTTGGGGGTCATTGATTCTTTCAAGGAAATATCGAAAATAATGATGATTAATAGGTGTGGAATCAAAACAAAACTTGTTTTATCAACAAATTTTGTATTCCAAATCAAGATTTATAAATTTAATAAAAAAGTAACAAACTTTTATTTCAATCAAAATTCAACATTTTTAATGAGACTGGAAAAATTAAACAGTTATGCCTCAGAAAATAATTTATCTCTACAAATAATAAAGGAGTGCATGTGTGTGTGTAAAAATACTTTGGTGGTGGTGGTTGTGGGGAATACGTACCTCAAAGCCGTTTTCGAAAATTTTAATTAATTCAAAATTAAGGGAAATTTTCGCGGCCTTCCTTGATAACTTACGAAAATAATATAGGACAAAAATAATTTTCACACCATCTAAATATGTAAAAAATTATCTTTCGATGATATTAATAAGTTTCCGTACAATTTTTTTTCACCATTTCTCATAAGGTCGGAAAAAATATTTTAAATTTAATTTACAGCAAAAGTTTTAATTTTTGCATTGAAATTAAAACCGTTTCCATTTTTTTAAAAAAACAAATACTAAATTGCGTGTTTCTCTCAGATTGTTCATTTTTTCGTTTTCTCCATTTCTGTAGACGATGTTGCAAAGTAGTTGCTGTTCAAACACATTGATGCACACAAAAGTCGCATATCAATGTGCTCCGGAGTCAATTGTATCAATCTCCCCCAAGAGCCCATTTTACTTTTAAAAAATGTGGTCTTGCAAAAAAGCCCCGCTAAACCTCAAAACTTAATATAGTTTAGAAAATAAATGTTTTTTCACTATCTTTGGAGTAGACTCAGTGGCAGGAAAACATCACTAGTTAAAGAAATCACACAACACATACTTAGAGTAAAAATCACTTACGTGAAAAGATCAGTGGTCTGTTTCATTTGTAAATTAATTTTTGACTTAACATGGCTTACAGTTGCATATATATGAAGGGATGTGAAAATCTTGAGTCATTCCAATCATTGGAATTTATGGACCGTTTCCTCGTATCAATTTACCCCTACTATAAAGAAAAATCTCCAAGTTTCAAATTGAAAGTAGCCGTTTTTATTGTATGAAAAGCAAAGCAGAAAGGAAACTCATTTATGGACTAAAAAAATTCTCTCTCAACATTGCCATTACAGAAAAAAAATTTGGAAAACTTAAATAATAATATAGGTACTGAAATTCAATACATGCAAAAGTAACGAAAATATGCATACCTTAAGCGTCTTAAAGATTATTTAGAGTTCTAATTTATAATTGTTTAGAGTTTTGCAGTTCTTTAAATGAAAGGCAAAACAATTGCGTTATAATATTTCTCAGTACTCTTACTGCGTGCTTTAATCTAGGATTTCGTCCACTTTTCACAGTAAAGTAAGTAACTTTTCAGGTTGCACTTTTGTTATCACCTTACTTGAAAATTTTCCTCAACTTAAGGGGAAAAATGACTGTTAAACCTCGAAAATTTTCGATTTGATGAAAAAAAAATATATTATTTCCCTGTCTTTTCTGAATAATTTAAAACAATCCGCGTTAAAAAATTCTCATAATTATGAAAGTTATGAAGGAAAATGTAACAGCTATTCAACTTAAACATTGAATATGGCCATATCTTTAAAGCCCTGTATCTCAAAATGTGTTTTTATGATATTGCGCGCACGATATCTCAAGAACTATTGAATATTTTTACATAAAAGTTTTACTGAATATGTATTGTGATATTTCCTACAAATGGAACCACATTTTGTGCATATTTTTTCCAAAGAAGTATTCTGACGGATTAGAAAAATTGAAATTTAAACAATTTTTATTTTAAATTGATATATAAAATAGAAATTAAATTTAAATGCCAGTAAATTGAGGTTAAGCTTCTTAAACAGGCTGTTTGGATTACTTAGATACCCAAAATATTGTGTTTAGACAAATATTTTATCCGTATTCATGCGCGCAAGGTGACTATCTCATTTTTCTCCAAAAATAATAACCATACTTATTACTGTCTCAAAAAAAATGCATACTATCAATATAAAGGTTTGAAAATGTGTGTACTATAAGAGAAAGAACAGATATTTTTCCAGAAAAAAAGTAAGTTTGTGAATTGCATTGTTTTAGAGATATAATGTATCGAATTGGACAGTTTCCCCGCATTTTTTCGAGTTTTAAGAGTCGTATGTCTCCTTAAATGAAATAGTTTTTGCTGTTAAAAACTTTCGTGCTGTCTTTGTCTACGGGAGTTAAAAGCTTTCGTGCTGTCTTTGTTTTACGGGGCTTTACCTTATTCTCGAACCATGCCTAGAAAACCAGGTTGTAACAGGACTTTCCCTTTTCTAGAACTGTGTTATACAGGTAGCATGGTATATGGGGAATTTTCGCAATGCAAGAAGCCTATTGAATTTTAGTTGTGACGTCATCAGCAGTAGTAGAAAAACTAATCATGCAGTGACGTAACTAGAGTACCCCAAGAACACGAATAAATAAATGTAAATTTCAAATATCAAAGAAATATTAGGTTAAAATGCAGTAACTAAATTTATTAATTAAGAATGACGAAAAGATACACGATTAAGTAGGATAGGTGCTGAAAGATAGAATATATTATATATGGAAGAAGACTCTGTGAAGGGGGGAGTTCTGTATTTTGGTCAGCTTTTCAATTTTTCTTCTCTCAAAAACATTAACAGTTTTATTCAAATTAAATACAGGGAAATGAAATTACGAAATAAACATCCCATTTTGAAATGATATAATTTTTAAAATATAAATTACACTCTTCGGAAGATGATATATTTTTATTTCCACACTCTTACTTTTCTATTTCAGCCACCTAATGGAAGGCAAACTCAATCCACCAGCGAAAAGAAAGATGAGGTTTATTTTCGCCGTATCTTATCTCAAAGTAAAGGATAAAGACCGGAAGGTCTTTTCTGTTGTAGAGTAGGGGGAGTTAGGGTAGAAAATGAGAATCGGGAACATTGATATAATCTATAAATCTTGACGGTTGGAATGGCTCAAGATGTTCACATACCCTCAGATATAGAGTTTCCACTCATATCTGTTACACCCCACTTAACTTCTAAACGGTGACAGCTTTGGCTATAAAGTTGGTGTCTAGGTATAATAAGAAGGCTATGCTCTACTCGATGAGGCAACTTGCAAAGCCATCTATTGGCAAATTTTGGAATTAGCGGTCCTATTTCGCAAACGGTGAAAGATACGAGAAAAAAGTTAGTTAGAAAGTTGTAGAGCACTCTCTATTTAGTACAAAAGATGCCTTGCGCACATTAATACTCAAAACAGAATGCAAAAAATGAACATTTGTTTGATTGTCATTTTTAACATTATGGCGTTGTGAAACGCGAGAGAAGCGAGAAATCCAGTCCATAGTACAAATGTGTATAGTGGCTAGCGGAGAGCATTTTGATCAATATAAATAAATTACCCAGAAGACAGGGACGTATCTCAGTTTCTTTCTGCAACTCTTTATGACATGACAATTTTCGAAATCGTGATCAAACAAATGTTCATTTTTTGCATTATGTTTTGAGTATTAATGTACGCAAGGTATCTTTTCGTACTAAATCGAGAGTACTCTACAACTTTCTAATTGACTTTTTCTCGTATCTTTCACCGTTTACAAGATATGACAGCTAATTCCAAATTTTGCCGATAGATGGCGTTGTTAGTTGTCTCATCTAGTAGCACATAGCCTTTTTACTATACCTAGACACCAACTTTAGGGCTTAAGCTGTCGCTGTTTAGAAATTAAGGGGGTGTAACGGAGATAAGTGGGAATCCTGTATATGCCACTGTAACCCTTAGCAAATGGTATATTTTTCGGCCATGTTAAGTGAAAAGTTAATTTACAAATGAATCGAACTGCTAATCTTCTCATCTAAGTAAATTTTACTCTAAGTATTTGTTGTGCGATTTCTTTAACCAGTTACGTTTTCTGTCAGGGAATCTACTCCAAAAATAGGAAAAAACGTTTATTTTTCTGAACTATATTAAGTTTTGAGGTTGTTTATTGCTGTTTTTGCGTGACCTCTTGTTTTATGTAAAAAAGGCTCTTGGGGCAGATTGATACAATTGACTCCTGGGACATATTGATACGCGTCTTCTGTGTGTATCAATGTGCCTCAACAGCAACTACTTTGCAAAATCGTCTTCAGAAATGGAAGAAAAAAAAACGTAAAAATAAACTATCTAAGAGAAACACGCAAATAAGTATTTGTTTAAACTATCAAAACAGTTTGAATTTCACTGCAAAAATGAAAAGAATTGTTGCAAATTAAGTTTAAATATTTTTTTACCGATTTATTAAAATTGGATAGAAAAATTGCAGGAAATTTAATTAATATCATCAAAAAGATAATTTTTTGCATTTTCAGACGGTGTAAAAATTATTTTTGTGCTATATTTTTTCGTAAGTCATCAAGGAAGAACGCGAAAATTTTCCTTAATTTTTAATTCATTAAAATTTCAGAAAATGGCTTCGAGTCGCACATTCTTTCTCTCCAAAGTACATTTACACATACACATTCTCTTGTATTATTTGTAGAGATAAATTATTATCTGAGCATTATTGTTGCATTTTTTTCAGTCTCATTAAAAGTATTGAATATTGATTAAAATAAAAGTTTGTTACTTTGTTAAACTTTTAAACCTTGATTTGGAATGCAAAGTTTATTGATAAAACACATTTTGTTTTGATTCCACAGCTATTAGTCATCACTATTTTCGATATTTCCGTGTGTAGCAATGTACCCCTGGTATGGGGCAGATTGATACAAATCCATTTTTAGGAAAAAAGTGTAATAATTATTTTATTATGTCATTTATGACCAAAACTCGACTGAAATCCTATATTACATTAACAAATGTATAATTTAGAGCATTATTTCTAATTATTACCGTTGGTAAAATCAATTTTTAGCCTTCCAGAAAAAAGTGTATCAGTGTCCCCGCATTCCCCTTATGTGAAATCTTCTTCCCTTATTTAGCACTTATTGGGAAAATATGGAACAGACACATCGGACCATCAAAGCACTCTACGTTGATTTCGTCAATTCAAGGATAATATTTGTTTGTGTAAAAGCAAGAGGCCTGAAAGACCAAATGTTTTGTAAATATAGAGAATAGAATTATAGAAGTAGAGACTGTTTCACGCGCAGTTCATAGGAGTCAACATATCGCCATAGTCATAAACTGAACGTTCCACAACAAACTGCTTGGAAGATTTTAGGCGTGACATTTACAAGCGCTCCACTTCACGCGAATTCGACAACAGCAAAACCGGTCGTCTGTGCAAAAAACAGATGAGAATTGGAGCGGTGTGCTCGGTAGTTTGGATATTCAACCACTCCATTTGGACTGCCGGGCCATAAGTGCTGAGATGCAACCGGTTTAGATACGTGGGGGAGGACGGTAGGTTCTCTCACTCATGTGGAGGGAGATGTAGATCCAGTAGGGGATTGGAGTGACCCATAGCGGATGGATTTGCACCGCATGGAGCGGCCGTGAATGACCTGCCTAAATGGATGGGCTAAAAAATGGAATGGCATAGAGTGCCACCAGGCCATTTGCGTGGAATAGAGAGCTCGTGATTGACCGGCTTCACATTGCCGATTTCGCTTCAAACCGTACCGCATACAGTTTCTACAACACATGTTTGAGTAGAAGAGAGAAACCTGAGAGATCAAATGTTTTGTCTCCTAATTCTATTCTCTACAATAAGTAGAGAATAGAATTAAGAGACTGTTTCACGCGCAGTTCATAGACGTCAACATAGCAATGACATACTCCAACATCTCTGCGGAGATTTAAACTAACGTATACACGCTTTTGTCGTTTAATGAATAGAGGGCATATAAAGCATCTGAGTGAATTGGAGAAGAAAATGTAAGTGTTTTCGTTTTCATATGTATAGTTTATTTTCATAGGCGTCGTACTTTTCGTAATATAGTGAGTTTAGACACGATGATAATTTCGTAATTACACTATTCCAGTTTAACCTCATCGTGATACCCGTCTCCTACCAAAGCTGGAACCAAAAGTAAAATGTACCAAAGGAATTCGCCAGCGCAATTGCCGTTTCATGAGTTTCTGAACTGAAAAGAGAATCCTTTTTACTTTCTCGTATGCGGAGTATACAAAGAGAAAGTATTGTAATCGTCAAAAAATTCGAACTCGAGATTTTGACGAATCTCTACATTTTAGACCTCCCTGTATAGCATCTGAGATTCAGTGGTGCAAATGAAATTCCAATGAGTGCGTTTTCATATTATTTATTATGAGTAAATGAAATATATAGGAAGATATGACATTATAAGTTATTTACACTATTTACAAGATTATAGTAAAACTTCCCGGCACTTTCCATTTAAGCCATTCCTACCATTTCCATGCCTGCCACGCCATCTGACTCTGATGGCGGAGGAAGCCGTTGCCACAAGATGCACAACAGCGCCATCTGGGAAGAGTCCGTAACACCCTGAGCCCGAAAAACACAATTTTAGAATTATGTTTGTCTGTGTGTCTATGACCACGATAACTCGAAAACTATTAGAGCTACGGGGATGAAATTTGGTATGTGGTCTTTACACATAATTTGCAGGTTTCTATCAAATCTTTTACAAAATCCGTCTACGGGAAGTGTGTCTGTCTGTATGTCCGTGTTAATGGAACGCGATAACTCACAAACTTGAATAGCTAGGTGGATAAAATTTGATACACATTTTTTTTATTTATAACTCCGATTCGGGGTATTGGAAGAATTTTTAACATAACGGACTGAAAACATCAGATGCGTATGGATTAGAAATAAGGACTTAACTACTGCATTTAGCTTAGTAGTACAGATTACTTTCGCTTCTGAACGAAATGTTTCAGATTTTTAATTCTTTATAAGAAAGTATGTGTATCACTTTAACTGCATTATTTATAATTAAAAAATCACCCGTCATGGTATGAAGGGTGAAAATTGCCTCTTCATTCGAGTGATTTCCCGTCAAATCTGACGTGTTTAAATAGATATATATGCGAGAGAAATGTTTAACATTGATTGAAAACAAATAAAATAAACATACAGTGTGCCCGCTTAAGTCCGTTGTCAAAAAATAATTTCTGAACGGCAAGAGCTATAGTCATAAAAGTGGGGTCTAGAAGGCGTTAAAGTTGCCTTGCGATACGCAAGAAAACCGCTTGCAGCGCCGCCTGGTGGCAAAATTCGGAGTTAGCTTTCTTATCTCAAAAACGGTACAAAATACGGGAAAAAAGTCAATTACAAAGTTGTTCAGCATCATCGATTTAGTAAGAGAAGATACCTTCCGTGCAGTAATGTTAAAAATAGAAGGCGTTAAATGCATATTTGTTTCGTTCGCAACTCCTAAAATTGTAACTCGACATAACGCGGAAGAAAAGAGAAAAGGAAGGACGTAATATCCGATTTTCTAGAGGATTTGCCGTTGAGTTACCTCCGGAATGTATGGTTCCAACACGACGGCGCCCCTCCGCACACGGTATCAAATGACCAAAAGTACATTCGGGACACATTCCAGCAACAAGTCATCAGATATGGTGGTTGCGTAGAATGGCCTCCACGTTCACCTGACCTGAACCCATTGAACTCTTTTCTGTGGGGATACATCAAACAGCGAGTTATGCAACCCCTCCAACAACATTGCAGGAACTTCGAAACCGTATCACGGATGCTTGCTTACAGCGTGTCACCTGGCACGTTGTACAATGTGCAGCGGGAAGTGCAGCCCCGTGTCCAGATGTGTATTGTTGCTGAAAGACACCATTTTGAGCATCACAGATAGATGAGACTCATTTCCGGCAAGTGCAGTTTTGTTCAACGCGATCAAACAAATTTGCGTTTTGTGCTTTTCATTTGTATCATTTTTGTACGCAAGATGTTTTTTTGTAATAAATCGATGATGCTGAACAACTTTGTAATTGACGTTTTTGAGATAAGAAAGCTAACTCCGAATTTTGCCGCCAGATGGCGCTGTAAGCGGTTTCCTTGCATAGCTCATGGCAACTTTGCTATACCTAGACCCACTTTTATGACTGTAGCTTTTGCCGTTCAGAAATTATTGGGGTGACAACGGACTTTAGTGGGTACACTGTATGTATTATGACAGGAAATATTTTTTTATTTACATATTTCTTTATTCAAAAAACTTATCGGTAAACAATATTCAGTGTGAAGTATTTTTCATTGTCTAACAATTTTCCTTGTACTTCAGATGTCGTTGTGCAAATTTTAACGTTGCCAAAAAATATTATCAAATTATATCATCACGATTGCAAAATAAATACCAAATTATATATTCACGATCGTGGCGTCAAACTATACCATGCGCATGATATACCACTGACGTAATTTACCACTTTCTATTAAAAAACGGAAATTAATTTGAAATATATGATTAATATAATTTAAAATTTCTCGGGAACTATTGATCATAGCGAGATAAATTTTATATCAATGCATAGCAAATTTTATTTCACTATTTTAGAGCTATTAAATTTGAAATTAGAACGACAATTACTCTTTTAAATAACAATGAAATGATGCTGTTTAACGTCTCGCAGTGCTATGTCGCGAGTTTTATTGTTGGTGACTTCAGAGCATTACCAAGAGATCTGGGCTATTTTATTAGTAATTATTATTATTATTATTATTATTTGCCTTTTTAACATATTTTTTTGTAGAAATGAGAAGAAACACCTCGCACAAATATGCTCTTCTAATCTTATGGTGTATTTTTAACAATAATTTCTTTAATCTCAAGAGTAAATTCTCGAAATTTGATTAGAATATGTTAAATCTGAATACCATTACGCAGATTAAACATTTTTTTAAATACAGTTCAGGTGAAATGATATCCCTTTAGTACAATTAAACAGAATTTAAAAGCATAGCCGAGTATTTTTTTGCCGATTAATAGGATTAACATTTGTAAGAGAGTAGAACAAAAAAAAGCACACTTGACGGAGATTGAAAAATAAGTGGCAATTAAACACGAAATACTTCTAAGTATTTTTAAATTGTTAGAAATGTGCGAATGCTTGTTAATGAAAATGGTGATGTCTCTATAAATCTTTATGGAGATTACGAATAACTCTTCCAGAGTTATTTGTGAGTAAGAAACGTGTTTAGTTTTCAGCATAAAGCAAATTGAGAAATTATTTTCTTTGTCATCATTTTTATAATTAGGGATATTCGTGAAATTTTAAGATAATAATAACTTACTGTGCGTTCGCTTTGAAGATTATACAAATAGAAGATTATTAAATAGCAACACAAACTTTCCAAAATTTTCTTTATCACATTTTTAAAAAAATAATTCATTAAAAGCTTTTAATTATTTTGAGAATTAAATATTTATCATATCACAGACAAAGCATTATCATTCTTTTTTTGTAAATCCTAACTGTTTTAGAGCATTAAAATTTCATTTTTTAAAAAAGATTCTGTAGCTTCGGGTAAGCATGCCGGGAAATGTTTACTTTTCAGGGCTTTTATAATACTGAATTCTCATAATTAATCATTCTTAAGTTAATCATACGCTCACAAATTGTTTTTTTTATGGGGGGCTTTACGGTTCAACCTAAGAAAGCTCTACAGTTATTTTGGCTTAATTAGTGTCTTATTTTGAAAACAACATTAGTGCTATTTTGGAACGGACTTTGTAAACTTGAACAGTTAGCACATGACGAGGATAACACCTGAGATGGCAACTCCCTCTCTAAACTTCTACATCACAGCAGCAGTTGGACTTTCGAGCCTCGAAGCCAGATGTAACGTGAATCAGGCCCCCGTACACAGTGATTCTTCTGAAAAATCGTGTTTCGAAATTGGAACCCTCCCATTCCGAGGCCGAAACACTGCGACTCGTTGAATCGGAAAGCTTCCCAACACACATTTGAAAGTTAACATTAAAATTTCATATAGATTTCAAAATATTTATTAAAAATTTTGTTATGTTAAGTAAAATACAATTTTGGAATTATGTCTGTCTGTGTGTCTGTGAACTTGATAACTCAAAAACGGTTAAAGACAGAGGGATGAAATTTGGTATGTGGTCTTTACACGTAATTTGTAGGTTTCCATCAAAATTTGGACAAAATCCATTCATGGAAAGTCTGTCCGTGTTCATGTGAAAATGACAACGCAAAAACTTAAATAGCTAGATAGATAAAATTTGGTACAAAGTTTTATCATTAGGAATGTATGTCCGTATCAAATTTTGAACCAAACCCGACAAAGGTTTGACTGCCTGTTGGTCTGTATAATCGCATACTTGTGAACACGATAACTCCTGAACGCTATGACTTAGATAAATAAAAATTGGTATGAGGTCTGCTACCATTAATTGTAGATCCGTACCCAATTTTCGTTTCAATCGGTTTAAAAAAAGGCGTTTAAATTGCATATTCGGTTTCTTCGCCATTTTACGACGCAAAAAAAGTTGCGACGAATTCGCGCGTTTTTCCTGCCTATGTTAGGGAATGGCACATGTTACTGGCGCTTGGTGTATTTTTTCCTCGACCGTTTTAGGGCGGATACGAGAAAGTTTGGGGAAGACCACTCCCGCTGGTTTTAGATATTTCTATAGATATGTGTAATGTATTGTTGAAACAATGGAACGAAACTTTTTCTTTGCTAATTAACTCCGTCCTCTCAGTTTTCGAATGCTTGCCTCATTTTTATTTGTTGATGACAGTAGCGGTAAAAATCTATTGTTCCACAAACGATTTCGTATCGGTTCAAGAATGAATTCGTACGACGCACGAATCCCTTCCAATAACACCACAACAGAAGCTTCTACACTCGTTATTAAAGCGCTGTGTATATGTTTTATTTATAATTTGGAGTCTTAACTTTTGTAAATTGCATGTTTACAGGCACAAAAAAGTGAATGACTGTATTAAAAGCATATTCTTCTGATGCATTCCTGAAACTTCATTGTTTGCGTCTACAGGTCATGATACAGTGCAATTTGAGGTGTAAAATCTCTTTAGAGCAATCAAAAATACCAAATAAATTATGGCAGTTTGTGTGTAAATATTCTAAATTATTAGAAATTAAGTAGACGTGCAATGAAAGAAGTAAAGTATAATTGTGAAAATTTTGACATTATAAACATTTCTTTCATATCCTGAGATAGATCTGACCACGAATTCCATTAATTTATTAACAACTGTTCAACCGCCCCTTATTTCTCTTAATGGCAACTATATTGATACTAGGGATTGCAATCCGGAAAACCGGGTCCAGTAATCCGGAGGATCCGGCATCATTAGACGTCTACCGGATCCGGTAAATTAAAAAAAATACATGAAGCCGACTTCTTGAAAACAGACTCGCGTTGTTGCAAGAGTAGGCACTTAAATGCGTATGAGTCGTTCGACGCTGACTCACCCGCTACACATATAGACATTGTTATTGTTCAATTGATAGATGAATTATGTTTATGTTGAATTTACGAGTACGAGAATGATTTAAGTAAATAATTAGACTTAGAAATGAATGGAGTAACGATCCATATTTTTGATTTTTCGTTATAATATGACTTTTTTCTTAGATAGTGACCGAAATAACGTTTTAAATTATAAGTATGTACCTATTTGTATTGCATTTCAGGTACTAGTCTAAAAGTTCTAAAACAAACATGTCACTTTTGAAACCAATTCAAAATAAAACAGGAATATTAATACACTTACAGAATAAAAAAAAATATGATGATGATACAAGACGAACTGATGATACATTTACTATGTCGAAAGTTGTAAGACTAGAAATGAAAAATATCTTAGAAAGAGTTGTTCAAGATGATAGCTTTAAAGAGAACGTAGATAATATAGTAGAAAATAACTTAGATTCATCGTCATTGAAAAATGATTTGACATTACAGAAAGAATTACAGATGCAAATCCAGCAAGATACGAAAACCTAGAGCATAAATACCGAAAAAAGAGAAAGATTATGAGAAAACATTAAGAAAGGAAATGACTGCATGTGAAAGTAAAGGAGTTCGAGGAAAATACTTGTCTTCTATTCATGAGTATTTGTTGACAGTAAAACCGACAATTGTAGAAGCAGAAAGGGCTTTCTAGGCCGCTGGTTATATTTGTAATTCTGTAAGAGGTCGATTGGCAGATGACACAATTAACACTATTTGTTTCCTACGATAATTTTTTCAAAACCAAAGTGAGTTTTTATAATTGTTTTACTTAAAATAATAATTTAAAGTAAGTATATTAAAAAATACGAAGAAGTTTTAAACTCGTTATTGTGATAATTGTGCCATTGATTAAACAGATTCATGATGACCGTCATAATTATAAGAATGGACTGCTTGGCGTGTCTAAAACACCTAATTATTGTGATATCAGTTGATGAGCTTGATTTAGTTAGATTTAATATAAGTTACATTACATACAGTCATTTGTGAAATCTAGTAAGTGAGACTGAACTTAACCACCCGTCATTATCTAATTATTACTAAACTAATATAAAAATTACAATTTAACTAGTTACACTGTACTAAATTTTTATTGTTGATTCATACGTAAATGTTGATTAATTATAACAGCGTAAATAAAGTTGATTTCATAAGAAATTAAAGCTTTTTTTCTAAACTTTGTAATACACTCACTTTATCATCATTTATACAGTTGATTTTGGAATGAAAAGGCAAAATATTTTTGATGTGACTAATCCGGCCGGATCGATGGGAATCCGGCCGGAGCTTACCGGATTGCAATCCCTAATTGATACCCTATTAATTAAATTCCAGCAAATCCCTAACAGCTATAATAACTCGAAAGCACTTTTACTTCAATAATTTAATATTAAATTTGAATTTTCTCGTTGAACTCATTATATATGCATATACAAAGGTTCACTGAGGAATATTTCTGCTGTAGTTTCCATTCGATAATGGAAAGGAATTCACATTTCAGTAATGGAAATGAAATGTTGATGATGTGATATTGAAAATGAATACTCAGATATTAGACATTTTGGTTACCCAAATTAAGCAAAACATTCAATAATGTCCATTTATTGATTTTTTTCAACCTGTATGATATTTCAGGAACAAAACATTATTGAGATTAATGAAAAGTTAAGATTATAAATGATATGTTAAAAATAGAGGTGAATGAAGCAAATTGTGAAATACCCTTTCTACTCTCAAATTTAATAAACACTTCCGATCAGGGGCAGTTGGGTTTACAAACACCAAGCGCCACTGTTTATGTCTCATTTTAGTCACAGCACATCCTGTCACGTGGGCATTTCAGAACTCCATTTCACAGCAATCACATTAGACAACTTTTAGTGAGGCAGATACCCACTAAATAAGGTACTAATTCGATTGGTGACAAGAGATAGGAAGAAGATAAAAGGAATTCCCTATCAAACAATAATATTTCACTTCCTCCCTACATTCTACTTAAGCCTTAAAGTCACCTTTGTACATAGGTGCCCCAAAAAAGTGGAATAAGCGTTTATTTTCTTAAATAGATCCTAGACATATACTTCAAATTACAATGCTTCATAAAAAAAGTTAAGAATTTGTATGAAAATACTTTGACTTAAAAAAAGTAGTTGATAATAAAAAGTTACAAAAATCAAATTTTTATACGGTCCCCAAGCAGCAAAAATATCAATTAGTAAAATGTTTTCCTTACATTCATCTATTCACATACAAAGTTTCATGCTTCTATCTGCAGAACTTACAGAGATATAAGAAGGCTAAAGTTGTTGACTTAGACAACTTTTCCATACCTCTAATTGCTGTTTCATCTAGATCTTGGTTTAAATTTTAGGGGTAATATATACATATTTCAATAAGTTAGTTAAAGGGAAGAATCAGAAAATAACAATTTATTTGTTAACTTTTGTTAAATCTAAAAAATAGTAAAATAGTACATTAATTGAAGTTTGTACAAACATTTTTCATCTTGTGATATATCATCAGTGACAGCTCATCTGGTCAGAAACAAGCAGTGCTATAAAAATATTACTAGAGTACAACTGAAATAGAATTTTTCAAAAATAGCTTTACCTTCAAATAGTCCAAACTTGTAGTTGCAATTATATGAATTGCATTTTAGAAAACAACAGTCCATTTTTTAAGGTGAGTGACTTTTAACAAAAGAAATCAAATACGTAGTAACCATCAAATTCTCGTTCAGACAACATGGAAGTGAATCCGAAACCTTAAAGCAGCCAATGAAAGAGAAATCGAAGAAAAATAAATCAAGATCGCGAAGGCGAACCATGAATGAGACTGAATGAAAAAAAACATTAGTTGGCCTAGCGACAACCAGGAGCATCCGAAAATCCAGTTCTGGCCATGTTCAAAGACAGAAAGGACAACTGTTCGCCTTCGCCCATTATGACACTTAGTTGTAAGCAATGAGCGAATTTTGATAATTTCCAAAACTATTTGATATACATCCCCATCCTGTCCGTCTTACTTTTTCATTCATTTTCTAAATTTTTTTCTTGTTTTTATCTTTTTTCGTTAATAATCAACTCTCAGATGGGAGAAGCAAACAAATAAGAATAAAAACAAAAATACGAATTCTTAAAATAATTTTAGTGAATTTTGGAATTCTGCAGCCCTAAAGGACGAATCGCCGTTGTCTAAGTAGAATTTAATAATACGCACAACGCTGAGAGCAAATAATTTAATATCCTTATCCGATATTAGGCTATTTTCTTGTTTTATGTTAAATTTTATTTCCTCAAGTTGTCGTTCCATTCTTTATCAAGTAGATAGTTGCAACTATTGCCAATGAAATTTAGTAACAGTATGCGTCATTGGCAATTTTTTTCATTCCACGATGATTCAGTGATATATTATTAGATAAATATTTACATTTTGCAGTTTTTCTACGTTGAATAAACTTGCATTTCTGCAGTAAATATCTCCATATAAATTTTTAAGCAGTCCCATGAAATTTAAAAATTAACATATCTCTGTAAATTTTACAGATAGAATCGTGAAACTTAGTTTGTGCATAGATGAGTGTAAGAGGAAAATTTTACTTATTTACACTTTTGCTCTACGGACAACGTATAAAAATTTAATTTTTTAAAACTTTTTATATTCAACTTCCACAGCCGCCTTAGAGTTTTCACACAAATCCCTACCTTATTTGATGAGACTTTGTAATTGGAAGTACATGTCTAGGTGCAATATTTAAGGAGATAAATGCTTGTTCCACTTTTTGTGGACACCCTGTATGCTGTAAAACTATAAGTTCTCATCAATAATTGATTTGATTATAATTGTGCTTATATTTTTATGATGCAACGTTTCTATTGATATTTGGTTAAGAAACTGTCCACTGTATAGAGTTGTAAAAGTTTAAATAAGATCATCAGGGATCCAAGAAAGGGATATATCCATTTTACACGCTTTTATTGCACATATTTTTTTCATCTTAGGTTTCATGTTTACGTTCGGAAAGATGGAATTTTGTAATCGATTTTTCGCTCATTCCTATTATGAGAAAGTTCAAAAATTTTGTACAGCAGTGTGTGTTCCCGATGACTCTGAAAAATATGTAATATTTTTAGAACTTAATTAATAGATTAATTTTAAATAAATTTTTATTCAGAATTCCATGGGACGTCTGAAAGGAAATTCGAGAAAGAAATTGCTTACAAGATTTCGTGCTATATTTAAGATTGAAATTGTTTCCCACTCGTTATTCACCAATAAATGTTTTCCTAATTCTATTAATAATTTTATATTAGCAACCTGAAGAAAATAATTTCGGTTTACAAATATTTCGGTTCAAAAATTCAAAGTTCGTGTAGCAAGAAATGTTTTTCTTCTGTGCAAAAATACTGGGAGGGCAAAAATATTGAAATGAAAATGCATATATGTAAGCTAATTCACTCTTTCTGCAAGAAAATTTTTCACATTATTACTAGCTGAAATTGTCTCATTCGTACAAAAAAGGCACCAAAGTGCGCACATCACAAGAAAAGAATTCCAGACTACCAGAATACAAAAATAACTACATATCCTCCGTTTTCATTAAGTCCCCAGACGTCT
>BGPR01000320.1:556831-694010 GCA_013235015.1 Araneus ventricosus
AGTTAGTGTCAATTGATTCACGAGTTCTGTGTTTTTTATGCTACTAATTTAGAAAAATTTCGTTTTTGTTAATAGCCCGTCTAGACGGGCACACATCTTATAGTTAAAAAAAGAAACACATATTATAATGATAATTAGGAAAAAAAACTGATTCGAATTTCTGCTCCGAAACAAGCAACGTTTCAGATTTGATTCATATTTTTTTAATATTACTTTTAAACTATTTTTTAAATTATAACAACGATAATTTTCCCATAAAAATGTATTTAACATCGTCGCAATGCGTGTGTATATAAATCTAGTAACTAAAACAATGAAAAGTATTGTTGTAAAATATGCTTAAAATATTTTTAAAAATTCAATAAAACCAGAGAAAAAATTGTCCAGAAGTAAAATTGGTATCGATGAAAAGCTAATTTTTTGAATTTTATAGTGGTGTAAGAATGTTTTTTGTGCAATAATATGCTCTGAAGCTATTGAGGAAAAACTTCATCATTTAGATTAATGTTTAAAAGGGGGAAAAACATTTCTTAGTGAGCATCTACTACCAAGACGTAACTACGCCCAAATTTGGTAACTAAGTCAAATGGTCTGCTCTATAGGACGTTTTGAACAATTCTTATCAGTCTACAATCAATATTGTGTTAATAAAAGTCTATAATAATAAAATTGAATAATTAGATAGCATTTAAATTTACAGAAATTAATAATATTTTGAATACAGATTACAGCTTACTAACAGAATGTACCTTCACAATTATCAAAGCAATATATTTTCTTTTAAATTTTATTAATACTCATAGCTTTCATCAAAGTATTCCAAAAGTTTTTCCGCTTAAAAATGCCACGTGTCTTGAAGAATTTTCAGAAAACAATATTGCTATTCTATATATTGATATTTATACTTTTACCTTAAGGGTAAAACAGAAAACCATAAATTGAATTGCGTTTCCTAGAAACGGTAACAGAATCTGGAATATATTTTTGCAATCTGAATATTCATATTCTTCTTAGATCAAGAACATCGAAAGAATTGTTTTTTAAGCTTGTTGTGAACTGGGATGAAATTTTTTTTATATGATTTACCAGTTTTAGATGTGAAAATATTTTTTCATTTTCTGAGAATGTTTCTTGGATTTTCATATCACGGTTTTTATCAAAATTATAAAATATTTTTACTTTCGTTGGTTCAATAAAAGAACCCCAGCGAATAAAGATCTAAACGATTTTGACAAATCTTTCTGATAACTCTGAGCTTTTTATGATAACTCTGTATATCATAAAAGGCTCAAAATATCACTTCGAAGAAGAAGCTGTAAACCCGAGAGAAGGATGAAAATAAAATAGTTCCTTAAAAAATAAATTCAACAAATTCAAAAAGGTAAAAAATGTAAGCAAAAAGCAAATAATACTGTGAACTGTGTATAAATTCAGCTTTCAAGCTGAATAAACGCAAAAATTATAAATTTTCTTGGTGCTTCATGCTTGGAAAAGAATATTTTAGCTTCTGGTCAAATGATACAAACATTTGTGTTCACAACAATTTTCGCATTTGTATAAGCCATCTAGATATTCGCGAGTTAAATACGAAATGGTTGAAGGTTGCCTCGGAAGGTAAATAATCCATGAATTTATGCATCAAATACAAGATGAGGGAATTCCTTTTTTGACAAAAAGATTTCTATTTGCTGTTGAGACTTTATTTCACACTAGCAGTACGCGCACGGCGATGCCCGTGGAATCAGGACTTAAACAAAATAAAAAAAAAAATCGCCCACAATGACACGAAAAAGTTTTCAAAACAAAATCAAAACAAAAGATACACATTATAGATTTTCCGGCTTATTTTTTCCGCGATAATAACATGTAGAAAAACAGTACAGAGTACATTAATCCAAAACAATATAAAAAAAATTGTTGCCCGTGGAATCAGGACTTCAACAAAATGGGAAAAAAAAATTCTTAGAACATGACAAAAAGCTCCGAAGGTTATGACGTCACCTGACCCTTCATCCAATCAAATTGAAAGCTGCGTTCCGAAAGACTGTCGCTGAAGGAATTTCGCTCGACAAAAATAACTTTCATCAGCCCAGGAATAATTTAATTTAAAAAAAACGGGAAAAGATATTTTAACCGTTCTTGTTTTAAATCAGAGAGAACCGTTCTAGTTATAAGCTGAATAAAATTGAAAATAATAGTGTTATTAGAAAGTCGGATGCAACAAATTTAAAATCAAAACTAACATCTTGATGCCAAAACTGAGTATTTTTTAAAAATTTCTCAAAATTCAGTAAATTGCGTTAGAAATTCAAAACTAACTTCATTAGAACGGAAATCGCGTGCTCTTTCCGATGGTGTATCTATTTTTGTCGTACAGGTATTTAAAATAATTCTATTGAGAAATAACCGCGAAAAATCAAACAAAACAACACAAAACATTAAATAAAAAAAAATCTAGATTAAAATTTAAAATTTCGGCTTCGAGGTGCATTCAGTCAGCATTACGACTACCTGTGTACCAAATTTCATGGCTGTAAGTGCGATAGATTCGTCTGGACATCGCAGACAAACATACACACACACACGCACGCACACAAACATTGCCTCTCTCTCTCTCTCTTTTATAAGTATAGATTAAAATGAATCATATGCAAGATCTAGTTTGTTTATTGTTTTCCTAAACAAACAGAACTGGAAACATTAAGCATATTAAAAATTTTAACAAATGAATTACATTTAATTTCAAAAGATAAGCTTCTAAAGAATTTGCCTTATACATTTAGCACACAGAAAGCTCATATTTACAATTGTTTATAAATTTAAACTGAAGTTAATTTTTAAACCTTCTTTCCAATTTTTATTACACATAGAATTATGGTCGCTTTATTTTAGAAAATAATCATATTTGAGTATCACAATAGAATTCCTTTGAAGTTAATAAGTGCCTATTCAGCATACTATTGCTTTCATTCAATTTTTTCGTATTTCTTTGTTGTTTTGTGCTTGTAAGCTGTATTCTATTATTGTTTCTATTCTATTATTTACATTAATATTAATGTGTATATTGTGCTTTTTAGTTTCTCTATACGTTTACTTTTGTATCACCACCAGGCGGCATTAATAGATTTTTTACAGTTTGTTTTTGTGTAATGATTTTGCTCGCATCACACGTACTCGAGGGACGCCAGTATTTTTTCTGCTTTCACCACGCTTTATTCTCGCACTACGTAACTTAATTAAACAAGCAGGTTTCAAATTTTTCTCAACACGCTTCTTTCTATATAAGGACACTCCTACATAATAGCAGAAAATTTCGAATAGCTATATATGTGTATTATAGTGTAAATAAAGAAGTATAACCTCTTAAAACGTTATTTCCTTCTTTTGAATCGACACAACACCAAAGGTTGTTTGAGCTTAAGCTAGCGCATCCATTAAGACTCCAGAGTAGTTGTTAAAGAATTTGCAATATTTCCACAGAATCTCTTCAACACAAGGTGTTTTTTTTAAAACTGACAAAACTGAGAGCCATATGTAGCTCGATCTATCAACTCAAATGCCTCCAAATTTGGTAGGGGGGCTAATGACAACATGGGAAAAAAGATTCCGGGAGAAAAATAGTTCCAAAAGTCACCTATGGGGGAAATGTGGCACTGTTGTAGTCTATACTTCTGAGAATTAAACAAAAAAAATAAAGAAAAATTTCAGTGCAACACCGCTCTAATACAGCATATGAACTGCACCAAAGGGTTATAGAGATGATATTTCACTGCACTTAAGCACTTCATTCAATAAACGCACTTCCTAGACGAAGTCATAGACCTCTTTCAATGCGACCACCCTTCTCGTGGACCACACATTTCATCCTGGACTTTTTCCATGTTCATTATCCCTTGATCTAACCTCATGTGACTTTTTCTTATGGGGTTATTTGAGGGCCAAGATCTATCTTGGTGGGATCCCAACCTTGAAGACCTTAAAAGATAATATAACACGGCACGTGCTGAACATTCCTGGTGACATGTTACGTTCAGTTGTCGAGAATGTTGCGAACAATATGTTTTGTATGGTTCACGAGAAGGTTGGTTACATTGAAAGCAGTCTATGTGCTCGGCGCAGAAGTGCTTTCATTGAATAAAGCGCTATGATGCACTGAAATATCATCTCTATAACCCTTTGGTGCAGTTCATATGATGTATTAGAGCGCTGTTGCACTGAAATTTTTTTTTTGTTATTCATTTGTCTAATTCTCAGCTGTATAGACTAACACAGTGCCACATATTCCCTATCGGTGACCTTTGGAACTAATCTTTTTCACGGAATCTTTTTTCCTATGTCGTCATTAGTCCCCCTACCAAATTTGGTGGTATTTGAGTTGATAGATCGAGCTACAGGTGTCTCTGAGTAAGCTTATGAAAAAAAACACCTTGTACAATCATAAACGCAACAATACCATTAAAGTCAATAAATATCATAAAGTAAATAAAATGGCCAGAAAACGTAAGTCCTGAAATTGTAGGAATAGTCCAGATATTTTAATATTTGTCCCAGCTTGTCAACTTATTTCTTTTCCCAATATCTAGTCGGTCTCGGGGTATAGTTCAAAAAATCGCTGAAAAAAATAAAATTCCATCAATTTTCAATTAAAAATCTAATTAAAATTTTGAAAAGCCCTTTCTTAATGAACATTTATTATCCAAGAAGTAATTACGAGTCAAATTTGGTAGCTCTACTCCCAAAGTCCTGCCCGGTAGAGTGTTTTGAACGATTTTTGCATCATGCATGATATATAATAACACATGAAACAATTTACAGTTAGTATGCAGCCTACAAACATTATCCCACCTACGGTGAAGAAAATCAATTATATATTTAGGAAAAGTATTTCTTTTAGTCGACGAATTCGGTTCAAAACTGGATACGAATCTACAATTTCGGTATAAGAATCACATGACGAATTTTATCCATTTTGCCGAGTTTGTATTTTCTTATACAAGAACAGAGTCAGAAATTATTTCAGAATTATTTTTTAAACTCGAAAAATCGGATAAAAAACTCGATGTTGGACATTTTTGACGATTACAATGTTTTCGCCACATATACAAGGTACCCACTAAAGTCCCTTAACACCCTTTTAACTACCGATGGCTGCAGCTATCTTCATAAGAGTGATGTCTAGGCATAGTAAAGTGACTATGCGCTACTGGATGAAACCACTTACAGCGTCACCTGGTGGAAAATGGTGGAGTTAGCGTTATTATCTCTAAAACGGTATGAGATAGAGGGAAAAGGTGAATTACAAAGTTGTAGAGCATCATAGATTTAGTACAAAATGACACCTTATGCTCATGAGTGCTAAAAACAGAATGCGTAAAATGCACATTTGTTTGTTTGCGGCTTCCGAAACTGTGACGTCACGAAATTTGAACGAAAGGAGAAAAGATTATCTTTCGGACGAAAAACGAGCCCCCAACGTGGCGAGGGTCCAGATGTGCATTGTAGCTGATGGAGAGAAGTTTGAACATCGAAAATAAAGGTATTTTGTGATAACTAGTTGGTTTTTTTTTTCTAAGAATGCTTTATCACATGTCAGTGTAGAAAATCGCGAACAAAGAAATACGTGTTTTAAGCTTTCTGTTCTAAGCAGTTACATCCACAAGGTGTCGTTTCGTACTAAATCGATGATGCTCTACAACTTTATAATTCACTTTTTTCCTCTATCTCGTACCATTTGCGCTGTAAGTGATTTATTCCAGTAGCACATAGTCATTTCACCATACCTAGGCAACAATCTTATGAAGATAGTTGCAGCCATTCGGTGGTTAAAAGGGTAGTGGGCACTCTGTGTATCTTATATGGAAGAAAGTGAAAAATTATTTGTTGGCTTGTAATCATAAATTTGGGCTTTTACATGAGTTTTTTAAACTACTTTCATAGTTTTAATATAAAACTTTTAAACAGATTTTACATTCATCTCCGAATGTGCTAGAATTCGAAATTTTCTACATTCTACACCCATATGAGAATAAGATATTTTAATATTTTCAGAAATTAATTTTCAATTAAATACTTAAAGTAAATTTTGATTTCATATGCTTGATGCCGTCTGGTAGTGAACTTGAGAAAATTTATTACAATGTTCCATACTATTTATAATTATGATTTGCGAAATATATTAAGAACCAAAGTAGAAAATAATAAAATCTTTAAAAGTACGCTATTATTAGTGTAATAAAAAGCAGAAAATATTTATTTTACCTAAAAATTGTATCGGAAATACAAGTCATAAAAGCCTCAGGCGATTAAAAATTACAATAATTCTATCGGTCCCTCACGCTTTTATGATTTTTTTTACCTTCAGATTTTTGATAAAATATTTTCTATTTTTAGTACATAATAATAGCGTGTTCTATAAAGCATTTTTTACATAAATTTTTACTACTTTTTCAATAAAAACATGCTAAATGCAAGATGCGGGGCAATTATTACGGCGTTATGGAAAAATATTTCTATATTAAACCACCAAAGCAATGATAAAATGATTCTGACAAAATAAGAGATTGCATACTCCAGAGACTTGAAGAGTAATGGCGTTACGCTAAGAATGAGGAAGAAAATTTCCCTTGCGGCGGCTATATCGGAAGTTATGAATGTTCTATACAAAAGAAACTCAATGCTTTTCAATACAATCACGGAAAAACTCACCGAAAAGTTTACATACAAGAAGGGAAATGTTGAGCATTTTTTATGAAGAAACAGAACAGCAATAGCCAATAGGCCTGAAATTCAAATTCATAGAAATTTATTTCGAATTCTTGTGTTTTCATCCCCCTACATATCTAAATTTTAGCGATCAATGAGAATGTTATGTTATTTAATAGTTAGAAAAATTGATAAGATGGCAAAGAATGTAACCAATGTGGATGAATCATTCTGAAGAAATACAAATAAGACTAACAATGTAATTTGTATCTACTTGTTTTCTTTCCACAAATTATTTAATATCTTAATTATTTTATTGCTTATGAAAAACAAATCTGAAAAAATTACTGTCATTTTTTCTATATTTCTTCTTTTTTTTCCTTCTGTTTTTAATTATTTTCAAGCCCATGTATCCTGTATTCTGTATTTGTGGTGATTCCATTTGTATTTGTGATTTCTACACAAGTTCAAATTCACCACCTTCCCATTCAGCCCTTACGCCCTCTGGGTAGGCGAATGGGTAAAGAAAAAAATACAATATGCATGGAACTAAAAAGATTCTACTTGATTTGCAGTATTAACCTTTAATACACGGTAGGTGAAGCACATCACATTAGGATTTCACTTCCTTCGTGTTGTAAATCTCTAGGTTTTAATCACCCTGTACATGGAATTACACCATTGTCCTAAGTACAGATAGCGGCTTAGCTGTAACTTTTGCCGCTCGAGACAAACTTGTAACATGCCGCCCTTCCATTACAAGTTACAAAAGGCGCTAAAGCTCAAAATAAAAATAATAAATTCCAGAGAAAAATACCTTTTATTGGTAATGTAATTTGTTGTTTGACACCCTGGATTTCTGCAGATAGGTTTCAAAATCGCGCATCCACCACCAGCCGATCGTTCAAATATCTGAAAATTACCGACAAAAGACGAAAAATAGGAATTTATTAAATTTGTTATTTTCTATGTACGCAATGATTGAGGTAGTTCCGCTGTTCTTTTTGGTTATAAAATAATTTTCCTGCATGTATGATTTTGCCATCCCTTCCGAAGTGCCGCCAGGGGCGAACCATCCCCTTTAGTTAAGGCCACTGCGTGCACAACCTAAGTGATAAATAGGCTTATTGCTAATGAGGTAAATCGAGAACAGGAACCCCCATAGATAGTCTGCACGAATAATATATCTTATTTTCTGATGACTTAAAAAGGAGGAAAACACTTTCCAATTTCTCCACCAAATACGCGTCTTCCGAAGAAATCTTGAATTTCAGGAACGTTATCCAATGATTAATGTCCATTTTCGATCCATTTCTTGGACCTCGTATGTTTGAACCTATCTCCAGATGCCTCGGATGATACCAAAGTCGGTATATCACTCTCCAAAGTTCTGCGCTACATCGACGAGTAAATTTGAAAGGAGGAGCGATCAATGTTGATGTTGTTTGATGGACTTTAAGAGTGCGAAATCCATGTTTGTTTATGATGCCCCAAGCATACGGAATTGAGGAAGCGATTAGGGAATCAAAGCACCTAGGAAGAAAGTCCGTTCTATCGCTTGTGGAAATCTTTCTTTTAAAACAAATGCATTTAATCGTTTATTTTCTGCAAGTGCGTATCTATTTTGATCTTGGAAAAACCATTGGGAGTGTCAGCCCCGGTTTTTCTCGTTAGCCTCTACAAGTTTTGTGTTTAGCTTCATCATATATTAAAGAGAAGAAATTAATATATTCCTTTGACATATTTGGTCCAAAATTTGTCTCTTATCTACCGTTTTGGAGAAAAGAACACATTTTGGAAATCATGCTTCTATCTTGTTGCATTTTTGAATATCATGTACACGCGAATAGATGAACTGAGAAATAGTAAACCCGTTGTAGGATTAATTGATTGTATTTGGTCTAACATTTGAACACATGCGCAAAATTGTGATGAAAGGATATTCCAAATTTCATCCATCTAGCTCCTTGCGATTATCGATTCTACCAACTACTGTCACCCCCCAAACTGTCTCTTCCTGCAAAGAAGTTTTGTTAATAAAGCCAAGTGATCAGTTTAGCTTAAGAGTCAAACGATTCTACTGAACTTAATAAAATTTGTAGGATTGAGTTTTGTCTTTATATTTTATTCCATTTCTTAAAGCAGTTAAAAAGTTCAACGTCAGAACAAAATGACATGAAACATTTCATGAATAGGCTTTCGGACTCGTACAATTTTCACTTTCATTTTTCAAGCGAACTTGAGAAAACAAAATACTAGAATATTCTTATGTTTTATGTTCTCCGCCATTACCAAGATCACTTTCTCGTGCCTAACTGGTTCCCCGTACTCCCTAGGCATATCTCTACCACAGGTTGGGAACCTCTGGTATAGCTTATTGTGTTTTTTGTTTCACAGGTAGACAAAACGACCAACAAACAGACACAGTTCCAAAAATGACTTTTTTGGACTCAGGGAGGCCTAAATCTCCAGATCGAATTTTTTGACAATTATAATACTTTCTCTCTGTATACTTCGTATGGACGAGTTTTCTGGCTTGTTTATTTTGGATTCACAGACCGTTTTCCGGTAACCCTCCGATTTAAGCAATCGCTAAATCCAGTTGGATATTGTATCAAGCGCCAAGTTCGAATCAGTCCTTTCTTTAGTAAACAAAGCGTTGAATTCTCTACTTTCTTTGAGTTCATTTAATTCTTTTTATTTAAAACGGCTGAAAAAAAGGCTCTTAAAACGATTAAATTCTAAATGGAACGAATGTAATTATCTAAATCGTTTGGTTAAAAATTTAACCGGCAGTGATAATCTAAATATTATGGTTGAAACTTTAACCGCCAAACAAGCCTTAGAAGTCGTCCCCAAAATCGATAGCAAACAGTTATGACAGGCTTTTCACAAAATTAGGCTCTTATTTTAAGTAAAGATTTAGAGCTACAGCAATAGGAACATGAAATTTTATAATTTCAAAATATCCTTAAGCCATAACATTAGAAAACTCTACTTTAAACATAAATTCTCATCTTCAAACAGAGTCTTAGCAGTACCAACGGAAGTCGGTGGTTATGGCGGAAGTCCTACTTTAATGCAAATAAACAAAACAGAAACTCGTTCATACGGGAAAAGAGAAAGAATAAAATACATGGCATAGAGCCATCAGTAATTGAAACGAATGTCAAACTTCTCCGCAAAACTCCATGAATCGTTTTTGATAAAAACACAATGAAATCCTGCTTGTGGTTCCCTGCAAACATTGTTTCATTTTATTCACACTTCCCTCGTTCGTTTCGTAGAGCTTCTAGAAAGCCCCTTGCACCGGAAAAAAAGAATCTTCTCAGTTTATTTTGGACTGGAAACCTCTTCATTTGTCACGTGATTCCTAGCGTGACGTTGAGTGTTGTGGACTCGAGTGGAAAGCATTTAATGGATTAAAGAGATCGTAGAGACGTTTTATTGAATTTGACGCCAAAACAAGAGTTATTGCTGGAAAGGAAAAACAAATCCGATTTCTTGTTAATAAATGATAAAGACTTTACATTTTCTTTTATCTTTGTCATCAAAAGTTGTCAAGCCTGGATATTCATCACAAAGAATAAAGCCAATGGATTTATATGCTGAAATTATTTTAGGTCCACATTCCATTGCTTTACATATGAAATTTTACACATTGGGAACATGTCGTTAGATTTTATGAAAAATTCTGAACAGTAACAAATTTATTTAGAATAAATGATGGATTAATTAATAAAAAAAACTCTTTAAAATTTTGTTATCAAAAGTGATCAAACCAATGAATTCGTCACAAAGAATAATGTCAATGCATATGAATATTTAAATTATTTTTAAAAGTGTTACTTTTATTCATACAAAGCAATATATACCATTGCTTCCCATTTAAAGTTTTACACATTGGAAGATGCCATAACCTCTTGTGAAACATTCTAACAGTGACAAATTCTGGTGAAAAGTATTTAAAAAAGCATATATGTATATGTCACGTAAAATAACGGAGAGAGAACAGGATTTAGGTATGAGATACAAATAAGTTGCAGATTTTTTCCCTCGCTGATTAAAGATTTCTGATATTGGTAGAAATCATCAACAGAGTGGAATGGTCTTACAAGATTCTTTTACATATAAACTTTTTTCCTCCGTATCACTGAACAGACATTCCATAATTAATTTCATTTTAATTAACAAGTATTTAGAAACAAATGTTGGTTATTATCCCTTTCTGGCAGTAAGACAACTTACAGAACGTCATTAAGAATAAGCAATACCGTTAGGTATTTCCTTAAAAATCGCCATCAAACCTAACCCTTGTTGCGTCAAACAGGATGAAAAGAAATGGCAAGAAAATCATTGAAATTTGTTAGATTGGGCCTTTTTCTTTTTCGTAAACATTAAATAAAAAATATTATTTTTCGAAGTCACTAAGCGCTAAATCGATTTCGGTGTAGAGAATCGCTATGAAACAGAAAACTATTATTTACTGTTTTTCACTTTTGAAAAACATCTGATTGAAACTTCAGCTTCATTCACAAAAATCAACAAAGTAAATTTTCTGTTTTAGATTAGTTAGATGAATTTAAAATGTAGACATGGTGGTTACATATTTACTTTTACATGGATTAACTCATAATCAATCGTCATCATTCTAGACTTTTAAAATTTGAATGCTTTTGTAATTCGCTCATTGATTTGCCATAAAAACCGAGTTACAGAAGCGTTTATAATATCTCACAACACGCGATGAAGTAATTTCACACTTGAAATTAACCTCGATGTTATATTTTTATCAAATAAATGACACGGAATATCTTCAGTCCAGATCTGTATCTCGGTAACGCTCTGACGTCACCAACAATAAAACTCGCGCCATAGCACTGAGAGACGTTAAACACCATTATTTCATTATTAGAGAACCTGAATTTCAGTAATTTTAAATTTAAAAGAGTAATTGTCGTTCTAATTTCAAATTTAATAGCTCTAAAATAGTGAAATAAAATTTTCTATCGATTGATATAAAATTTATCTCGCTATGATCAATAGTTCCCGAGAAATTTAAAATTATATTACTCATATATTTTAAATTAATTCCCGTTTTTCAGTAGAAAGTAGCAAATTACGTCAGTGGTATATCACGCGCGTGATATAGTTTGGACGCCACAATGCATCTGATTATTTATTGCAATCGTGATGATATAATTTGATAATATTTTTTGGAAACGTTGGACAAGCAGAGAAGTGCTTTATTTTAATTAGAATTTAGAAAAAGAATTCCGTTGAAATTTTAACTTTTGACTTACGTTTGACAAGCTGAGAATTTCATGGTTGTTGAATTATAATGAAATTGTTAAACAACGAAAAATACTTCACACGGAATGTTGTTTACCAACAAGTTTTTTCAATAAAGAAATATTTAAATAATATGTAAATAAAAAAATATTTCCTGTCATAAAACATATGTTTATTTTATTTGTTTTCAATGTTAAACATTTCTCTCGCATATGTATCTATTTTAACAAGTCAAATTTTTTCGGGAAATCTCTCGAATGAAGAGGGAATTTGCACCCGTCATACCATGACGGGTGATTTTCTAATAAACAAAAGATTGCCATAAATATACAATAACACAGGAATTTCTTATTTTAAAAATTATCGTTGCAGTTATTGTTGTTATTAAGTTCTCACAATATAAATAAATTGGGATTTATGGGTCAGAATCAGAAATATAAGTCAGAAGTATAGATATAAACTAATAAAGACCTTCCTTTTTGCAGCTGATATTAAATTTTTATAATTATTTTACAGTTTTTAATTGAATTTTATACAATTTACAATTATTTAAAAAAAGGAAACGTAAAATATTTTAAAGCCATCTGTTTCCTTTCATCTAATTTAAGGAAATTGAATGACTATATCATTGATTTTTTTTTACTTATGTAGAAAAATAATATGCAGCTTAACTTCTTTCATTCCCCTAAATATGTAAATTGAGCTAAAATTTCATTTGTTTCTTGTGGTATTGTAATGATTGTTAAGAAGAAATTTATTTTTTTATTAAATATCTTTCTGGTATTAGACTTTAATTTACTTCGAAGTATCGCAAAAATTATATGTAACTCTCTGAAAAACTGTTAGCGTTAAAATCGCTTAGAAATAATTGTTTGTATAGAATCTTCACTTTTTCGTAACTTTATGCATATCAGACTTAGATAATCTTGCCTGAATAAATTTAATTTCATTACTGCAAGAGTATTTCAACTCTAAAGAAAATATATTTTTTTGAAGTCCATTTGTTTTCATTGCAATCTTGAAATAAAAATTTTAGTATAAATGAATTATTCTTTATTAAACTATATGTTTGTTTATGAAATAATAAATTAGAAATTCTCCTACACATACTTTATGGTGGTTTTTTCCAGAAAATGTTGTTCTCCGGCTTCTAACAAATTTATGTGTCTTCAATACTCGTGGAAGCGAAATCATCATTGTTTTGAAGTTCTAAGTTAAGAAAAGGAATGAATTTTAGCTTCCTAAAGCATGCTACAGAATTTCTGTATGCAGTAATAATTCTTTGAATTTCTACAGAAAGCCATAATTCCTTTTAGTGCTATCAGAAGTGGAATATTTCCCTAAGAGGTGGATTAAAATCTAAGTGGCAGAGCGATAAGTGATCCAATCACGAAAGAAGCTGTCACTGGCTAATGGCTATGGCGGGATCTGCTTATTATTAGATTACATGCTTTCTATTTTGTGTGTGGGTTGCATTTGCTCCCTTTCAAGGACCTGAATAAGCTGTGCAACTGAACTACCGAATGTCTTCCTAAAGCCGGCCATTCACTTGAAGTATGGCCATGCCATTTGTCCAAAGCCTGGTTTTTTGTCACCCATTTTAATGGAAAAATACAGGCACGCCATTCACTTGTGTTTAAAAGGAAGCTAACTCTGAACGAAGATAAGGGGAGCGATCTTCTTTCCTCCTCTACAGCTACTTGTCAATCGCTCTTCGATTTTCCCCAGTCAGCAGATTTTAATTTATGCTACCCTCAAAACGAGACTTCAATCTACGCAAGGAATTGTCCTTTTTCCCTAGCCTCTTTCAGGGTCCCTCTAATTTTTCGTTCCGATTTCAGTCCAGACGGAATTCGAACCACCACAAGACATTTGGCTGATTTCCATAGATTTTTATGGCTTTTTCCTTCTCGCGTTCCAAAATATCCAGTTTATCTATGAAGTGAATGGCCGGCTTTAGATGAGTAAGAACATCGTCTTTTGCACACTTAAGCGGGACATTCACCTCTGTTCCACTCCACGATTTTTGGAACTAAGGCAAAACCTTTCGTCAATGTGAAGTCCGGATGAAAATTGGCTCAGATAGATAGCGCTGTCTGTCTACGCAAGGCATTGTTCTTTTCGCTAGCCTCTTTCAGGGTCACTCTGAAGCGAGAGTTTAAACTTCAGCGTTTACGCTCCGATTTCAGTTCAGACGGAATTCCAACCACCACAAGCCATTTGGCTGATTTCCATAGGTTATGATGGCTTTTTCCTTCTCTCGTTCCAAAATATCCAGTTTATCTGTGAAGTGAATGGCCGGCTTAAGATGCATGAATGGATTGAGGGGGAAGAACACTGGTTGTTGAAAAGCTAGCTAATGCTGCACATTCATAACCCTTCCACTCCGCGAAGTTCGATCTCTCCGCGAAAACCGGTCGTCAGTGCGAAAAACCAATGATAACTCGATCGGAAGGTTAGATTTCTAACCGATCTGGATATCTGCCGCTCCATCTGGACTGCCGGGCCATAAATCAACAGCAGCGGGTGTAGGTACGTGTGATGCGTGTGTGTGGGGGACTTGGGGTGCGTAGTTCGAAGTGGAAATCGGGCAAGGCGGCGATAGGAAATCGCAATGAGTGGTGGTGGTGGACGGTTACGTGGAGTGGTCGTGAATGGCCTGCTTATAATGGAACGTCATGGAGTGGAGACCGCGTAAATGATTGGCTTAAAGCCGGTCTTTCACTTCACAGACAAACTGTATATTTTGGAACGCGAGAAGGAAAAATCGATAAAAATTTAGGGAAATAAGTCAAATCGGCTTGCTATGGTTGGAATTCCTTCTGGACTGAAATAGGAACGAAAAATCAGAGACATCCTGAAGGAGGCTAGCGAAAAGAACAATGCCTTGCGTAGATTGAAGCCTCGCTTCGATGGTAGCATAAATTAAAATCTGCCGATTGGAGAAAATCGAATAACGATTGGCAAGCAGCTGTAGAGAGGGAGAAAAGATCGCTCGCCCACCTTCATTCAAAGTTAGCGTACTTTTAGATACAAGTGGATGGCGTGCCTGTATTTTTCGAGTAAAATGGGTGGGGAAAAAACCGGTCTCAGGACAAATGGCATGACTATACTTCAAGTGAATGACAGCCTTAAAAGATTGATACAACAAAAGGCGGGTATTGATGACAGAATTGGGTGCAGATATCAAACAGAGATTAAGAAAACAGGATTTATATTTCCCTCTATTTTTACTACAATTTCAAGCTTCAGATTTGATCTTAAATTTATCAGGTTGAGTAGATATTGTTACTGTCTTTTGTGTTTTAATTTTATATTTCATTGTTACTTTGTTGTTAAGAAATATCCTCAATGAAAAACAAGATCCGTAATTTCTTAACTATTTGAATTCCAGTGACTAGGAATATTGATCTTCTAAATTATACAATCGGGTATCACTAGTTCTCCCCTACTTCCCTTTATTTGGCGTTTTTAGGGTCTCCAATCGCGCTGGTGGTCCATTCGTATTTCAATAACTATGATTATTGGATGGAATGACCTGAATAATGAATAGAATTTAAATACTGAACCCTTTAAAAATGGGCTCAACTTCACTTCCACATTAAAACGAAGTTATTTTAAAGTCAGCTGGGACTGCTGCTTCCTTCTATATTAATGTATATAACCTGGTATTAATTTTATTGTCAATTTTTTAAGTTTTGCATTTACTAATCTGGTTATCATACCCCAACATGTGGTTGTTTGGAGTAAAATCTCGGTCGGTTGTCGAATATATAAAAACATGTGGGCAGCAAATAAAGATTTGCAACGTCTTTAGTTTTGCGATACATCTGAACGTCTGACACTTGAAGGAAAGTGGGGACAAGCTTTTATTTATGAGAAGTTTTATTTGGCATTTGTATATCAATAAGTTTTTTACATGTCATTTAATTTAAAAAAGTATTTATGGTAAAAATAGATGAGATAGTAGAAAGCAAATTATCAAAATATGATAGATGAAAGTTTTTACTTTTGGAAATCTCCTTTAGCCAAATTTGTTCTGTGAGGTCTCCTCCGGACACTGCAGTTCTCACGGGAAAAGCCCCCAACGAATTAGCCAAGATTGGAAGAGAAGGAGCCGCGACGTTATCTTAAATCGTAAATTACATCCTGGATTACGCAACCTGAAGGCACACCCGCCCCACGCGTCGGACCTCCCGGGCGGCGACATGTTGACTTGCCGACAAAGTAACCTTTGAAGTTTCAGCCCTCTGCGAATGATGAGAGGAGAAAGAAGGCGGTGGGTGACTGCGGTCAACCACCCGACAAATCACTAAGACGTAACCTTTCGGCCACGCCACAGAGGGGTTCGACGAAGGGGTTTTTAAGTTTGGAGTTTGGAAGAAGAAAAAGAAGACTTCAGACGAGACTCGATTGGAATTCGGAGCTCGATTCGGATTCGGATCTCGATTCTCGAGATCGGTGAAGATTAGAAGTCAGGTTTCAGCTCGAGATCCTGCACTTGTACGGGCGCCTAGTCCCCGTGAAAATCGAAAGCCAACCCTTGGCTGGCTAGCTCTTTGGAGAGCTGGAAAAGCATCTGAGAATTTCTTGAGAATTTCTCAGAATTAGTGAGCGTGCCATACCTCACTGCCAATTACCTACCCTGGTAATTCACATAACTCTTTGGTAATTATTTCGACTATTTGAGCCTTAGAATACCTCAAATTTCTATTTCCGGCCATCGGATTTTAAACTCGCCCTGAGTTGAACTTTTGACTGAATTTTATCAGCTTCCTAAATCGATTGCTAATCGATTACTTACGAGTAGACTCACACTAATAACTGCGATTGAATCCAGTTATGAACTTTTGACTCTCGATATCTCATCCTGAGTTAGGCAGATTATTGAATGTTTTTCATCTCTGTAAATTTTCTTGTAAAAAGTTCATTAATCAAGGAACGTAATTAAAGTTAATATACTGTATTGCTGTGTCTTTTGATATCTGATCGTACTCCAGTATCACTGGGCTAAGACCTTACAGTTCAGTCATATTCAGATATACTTTTCAAACATAAAATGCAGGATTTAATCGCCAATGTGAGGAAGGAAATGAATTCAAGATCTATTTTCTTTGGAAATCTCGCTAAACCGAAATGGATGGGACCGGATCCTATCCGTAACCGAGAGTCCGGATTAAGTGGAAATTACCTTTACTGTATACATAGACTTCGGTTGCCGTAATGGCATCATGCACGGGGCATGATGCGGCGTTCTGTATAAATATACCTAATTTTTAACTTACGAACTGATGTAGGATTAACAAAACATCTTTATAAATAATTAAAATTGAAAATTTATTGCTTGTATATGCTGCTTTTTTCTTAAAATCACGTCCGGACGAATGGGTACGGATTAGCGTGACTCTATTGTATTTATGTGTTTCTCTAACAAAAGCTTTAAATGATATTCTTTACATCAGTGGTTTTCTTAGTGATTTTCATTCCTTTTTTACAGTTCAGCTTCTATTTGATAACACACATTTTGTGCACGATGTATGCGTTTCGATTTATTGTCGCTTGTTCTCTTTTTCAAATTCTTATTCAATTACTTCTGATTATTTTCGATACTGGTTGAAAGATAACAATTTGTTCAGATTCATTTCAATTCGATGATGATCACCGAATCATTTATATAACCTCGAAGTTGATTTTTAAAATGAAAAAGTTAGGTATGCACTATCTGCTCGGCGCAAACAAACTCATGCCCAGATTAAATGACCACGAAATTCATATCGGCAAATGATGACCTGGAGTTCGCTAATACCTATTTCAGTTTTAAAAATCATTTTCAGAACTTTTTACCACTGTAATTTTTTATTAAACTTGACAATTCTGTTTTACACTTTAATGACAGTAAGCTAATAATGAGAATTTAAATGACAAATCCATTCGCATCCTGGCAAGTAACCGATATTATTCATTCGGAAATCCTGTAACTAAATAGGAACAACATCCATGGTATCATTCATCAGTTAACTCCTCCCCCACCCAAAAAAATATCAAAACAGTTTTCATTTTCCTATTTTTTTTCGTGATCGCAAACATTTTTGGTATTTCAAATACATCATAATTGCAACAATATTTCTGAATGGATGTAAAATTCAATTTATTTAATCTATTTAACCAATGGTACATCATAATCCTAAGCCTTTATCAATTATAACAAGCAATGAATTTTGATGGATCCTCTGAAACAAAAATACGATAAATTTAATTCACTATAAGTTAAGCTATTTCATCATTAAATTCATTCGTATCATAAACAAAACTAAATTATATTAGGACTCCAATTATCTTAAGAGTGGTTGTACGAATCGCAAATTATCCGAATAGATTTTGGGAGAAAACGAGAAAAGATGAAAAATGTCAAATAAAGAAGATCAGAAGTTGAAACTGTTCCTTATATACAGCGAACCATTTACGTTCTTTGAAAGCTCTTCAAAAGCGGATTCAGCGGCAATCCGAATTCGACGCTGTGCAGCTGCTTGTTTTCAAATATCTGCGAGATCTGCCCCACATGGAGACGAAATAAATCTTCAAAGCAATGCACTTTATTCGATATGTTTGAACTAAAATAGGGTGCATGCATATTATAATGTTAATGTGTAATTTTAATACATCTGTATGTATGTAATGAACCTTCATACAAAATTAATTTTTTAAATTTTTAATTTTTTTTTATTAATTTGTCTAAATGATTTGATTCTCTACCCTTCCTGCTTTTCCTCCTTCTGTTTTGCCTTTCTTTTCGAAATACAGATGGCGCCATGATTTTAGATTTTCTTTAAAATAAAAGTGATTACTTATTTAGGCGGGAAGTTCACGTTGGTTTGTGATAACGTGAGGACATTTTATCTCCCTTCTAAGGGTGGGATAAGTTTATTTTTATAAAGGATGTTATTCGGCCGGATGGCGAATAATGTTTTTAAATCCATCTTATTAGCGTTTTTATGTTTGTGCTTGGCTTTCCTTTTTCTTTTAAAATAATGCTTATTATATGGTACTGATCTCCTTTGTCTTTTATTGGGAAATGTCGGGCTAAGAGAAGCTATTTTGGCGTAATGCAAGTTTCTTACAGAAAAATTTCCCAAATATTTTGAATCCAGTCCTTAACCCTTGATAAAATGGACTAAAATGGATTCCTTGTTTGTCTAATTCGATTCTCTCAGAGTATTTATCTTAGTTTTTTGCTTTCTTTGAATGATTTTGATTTCCATTGTTTTCTGTACGCAGCTGCAATTGCGCGCTACTTAAACATCGTCTAAATTTTATTGTTTAGATTTTGTTGTTTCTGTTTAAAGTTTTAGTTGATTTTTTAAAATTTGCTTCTTCTTCTTCTAGTTGATTGTTTTTAAGCTCTAATTAAATTTGTAGTTATTCTTAGTTTTCTGTACCTTATGCTTGTCTGTCTTACCTTTGTTGCTGAAAATCTGTTTCTATTATGGTGAAACGCCTAATAGATTTGGAAATGGAGGTCAATCGTTTATTCCTTTGTTTTTCGCTCTCTTTGCAGTATACTTACGAATAACGATTTTATTTTGTTTTCCTTTTTTGATTTCCTTATAGTTTTTGCTCCGTAATGAATCTTTTTTTATCTATTTTATTTCCTATTTTTTTCTTTTAGTATACTTATATTTATGTATTTCTTTTGATATTTATTTATCCTATTTTTGATATTTATTTTTATTTAATTCATATCTTATTGTTATTTATTTTTATATTGTCTATATTTATCTTCTTCATTTCCCACCCCTTCTTCCTATATATTTAATTTTCTTATTTTATACCTATTTATGTATGTTAGAATATTGATTAACCAGCATAGATCATTTCTGGAAAAATAAAATTTTGCCGATTTAATTACATTAATTAATTTTTTCTCAATTCCAGAGCTTTCCAATCATCTGCATATTCGAATCAGCTCGATCCCCGTTAATTCAGAGTTCTACTGTGTTTCTTTTGCATATTTATGACTTTTGATTTAAACATTTGACAGATAGACTTTCTGTTTTTCTAAAATGAGAAATCGTGGAAAAAAGAAGACAGACACTATCGTTTTCCAAAACAATCGGATATATACCTTTAAAAGGGAGGGGGCGTAAATAAAGTTGCCATATTTTCTGAACTTCAACTAGCCCTCTGAGCGTTTCACACGTATTTCTACGTCGACCTTGGACTACCTCATAAGCGGAAACACGCATTTCAACGTTTGGTCAGAGACACGCCGAAAGCGGTCAGACCGGATATTTACGTCTCTTGTGAACTGTTTCTAAAGTGCGAGAAACGTATTTTTCCGAATTTCTTCCCCCTTCCTTGGTTTGACATTTTGATTGATTAGCTGGGTAGGGTAGCGGTCGACACAATGAGTGCTGATAAGAATGTACTTACTGCAAATTAGAGATACCACAGGATCGAAGACCCCACACCCCCTTTGGCTTGGGGCATTTTAACGCTATCTGCATTGAGGTCGTCTTTCAGAAAGAAGGTCAGTTTTGGATTTTTTTTTTCTAGTTGTGTGTGTCCGAATTTGGATTCTGTATAAGTTCGGTTTAATATTTGTCAGCGTGGATTGAAATTGTATTATGTTTCAAGTGTTTTCCCTGTAATACACTTATGTTATATAAGATTTTATTTCAATGCATCAATGTTTTAATCGAATTGTTAAGTAAAATAGATTTTGTGGTCCAATCTCTTTCAATACCCCATTCAAGCATAGAAAAATTTGAGAAGCCGGGGTGATAAGAAAAGAGGGGGTTGTTTATTTCGTTATATAACATTGAATTGAAAAAAATAACTTTAAGGTTTAGGTGTGATTTTTTAAAACTATAACAGTTTTTTTTCTAGATGAGTTTTCTATATTACACTACTTAGAATTTCTTTTAAATTCATCAAAATGAAATAAATTCCGAAAAAAAACAATTATTTTTTCAAATAATTATTATTCAATTTATTTTTTGCTCACTTTGAGCAAACATTGAAACAAATGTTAAAGAAAAGGGATGAAAAATTTATTTTTTATGTTTTAAAATATTGTATTTTCGTTAGAGAAAATTTTGGTTTACATGGAAACGTAAAGAATAATATCAACTAAATTTAACGTTTGAGTGATCTTAACAGACTTTTAGTTATCTTATTAAGAGTCTGATAACATCTGCAGTTTAAGTTTATTTCAATAGTCAGTGAAAACGTTTATTTCTTTTTTAAAATGTAAGAACACAAAACCATTTCTAAGAAAATATCAATGCTTACTTCAATGATACTGTATTTATGCACTAGTTCCTTGAGCGTTATAGTTTTGCTTATATGCATTCTTCATTAAGTGATCAAATCTAAATGCCTGAATTGCATTGCTTTTGGTAGCTCTTATGCCAATTGCGAGCTGAATTTTAATAAATGCTATGAGACAAGAATCCACTAATATGTGTTACAAACCTATGATGCATCCCGACACGTTATTAACGAGTTTGAAGACAGTACTTCTAATAATAATAGAAGTCTCAGGCATTGAATTATTTCCAAACTCCACCGTCACATGCTAGACAGTGTGTTTTATCACAATATCTTGTGTGTGTGCTGTGATTTGTAAAGTATAATTTCTTTTAAATAAAATTCTGATTTATATACAGGTTTTTATTTTCATTCTGAACTTTAATGGATAATAATGAGACTCTTATTTATTTTCCAAGCTGTATGATATATTTGAATTAGATCTATAATTTTATTTTTTAAGAAAAACAGTAAAGTGTCAGTTTTATGTTAGTTAAATTTCCTTTATATTTGGTATGAAAAGGCCCAAAAATGTTTTTGAATATCACACTAATAACGTCCAAGACATTTATAAATTGTGAAAAGGCACCTGATTAATTTCGAATAGGTGTTAAATTTTTCTCCTTATTCTTTGATTTTGCGAAGTTTGCAAAAAATTGTCTGTAGAAAAAAAAAATTCAATAACACTTTACTTCGTAGCTAGCGCATTTTCGTAAAATTGATAGAAGAAAAGTTTGATCGTTTTTACTTTCTAGTAAACGAAGTATACAAAGAGAAAGTATTATAATCGTCGATCGTAAATTTCAACACGAGCTTTTGATTAATCTCCACGTTTTAGACCTCCCTGAGTCCGAAAAATACAATTTTGGAATTTTGTTTGTGAACACGGTAACTCAAAAACGGTTAAAGCTAGAAAGGCGAAATCTGGTGTATGGACTTTATACAAAATTAGTATATATCAATCAATTTTTGGATAAAGTCCGTAAACGGGAAATTTGTCTGTTAGGGTTCATATGAACACGATAACTCAAAACTCAATAGCTAGATAGATAAAATTTGGTACACAGTTTCAAAAATTAGGAATGAAGGCCCGTATTAAACTTTGGACGAAATCCCTTTGACTGTCGGTCGGTTTCTGTAATCGCATGCTTGTGAACACTATAATTCCCAAACGCAACGACTTAGATAAATGAAATTTGGTATGTGGTCTTTTAAATTTAATTGCCCAATTTTCGTTTCAATCGGGTAAAAAAACTCTAATGCCCCTGAAACTCAAAATGCCATTACTTTTCGATAAAAAAATTATAAATAAAGAATTAAATTTAATTTTGAAAAATTCGCGACTGGATGCTCTACCTGGACTATAGTATCAAAGTTTCAAATTTCAGGTGAATTAAATTTCCGTTTATTATAATAGAAGAAAATCTCTTGCGTGCTAAATAAAGGTTATATGAATAAGCTATTTCTTCCGACATTTAGTGCATTGGTTTTCTAAATGTAATCTTTAGTTTGAGGATTATTAACTCGCCCTCTTAAAAAGCATATATAACTAGTTTCAGTACAAAAGGCTTGAAGTATATTGTTTTATTTAAAACATTATTCAGGGGTTAGGAAGGTTATTTATAATCCTTCATGTGTATTAATTATTACTGGCTATTTTGGAATATAGATTATTATGTGACTATCTATATAATAAATGTTTATGTGCATACAAAGCGGATTACGCCAGTTAAGCTCCGTTTCTATTTGTGATCGGCTCTAAATTTTTTACTTTTTGCCGAATACTAAATCAAGAAACAATATGAAAAGTTTTATAGTGCCATCAGAGATTAGTAAAATATATATAAATGGCATTGTAGTTAAACCTTAAAATTAAGGAAATAATTTTTACATTCGTAGACTAATATGCTGACG
The DNA here is from genome assembly GCA_013235015.1 of Araneus ventricosus. Lineage (NCBI taxonomy): Eukaryota > Metazoa > Arthropoda > Arachnida > Araneae > Araneidae > Araneus > Araneus ventricosus. The sequence continues at coordinate 580,049 of BGPR01000320.1, forward strand.
TGTAGTAAATTGAAATCAAGAATATAAAAAAGACAACTAATAATATGAAGTACAGCCAATATTTAAAATACAACTATTAATAAACATCAAATAAATTGAAGTCACATACATCTAAAGAATATCAGCTTTCATACAACTTCAATGATGTTCATATTTTTAGAAACTCACGACATGAAAAATAAGTAATATAGCCTTCAATTTTTTGGCCCAACGGTCTGGCATTTGTCTAGTCTAACGGTGTTTATTTTTGTCATGGACACGGGCAATATGCAGAATGAGGGCTCTCGAAGACATGAAGTGTAATTTTGTCACACGACAGGTGGGATCTCCGAAAGTTACCTAGTTTGAATAGGTTCCAAGCTGAATAGAACGGATTCTTGCGGTTAGTCCGCCCCTCCAAGGGGGTTGCTGAATGTCCACAGTTCAGAGGGGGGAAGAGACTTGATCTGCTGCGCTTTTGGGAAAATCTTCTTTTGGGAGGAAGACACTTTTAAAATAGATAAAGGTTCTGCAGCCGCTCGCTTTTCGAATCGCTTTAGAAAGAAGACCGAACCACTCAGAGGGCTAGAGACACTTTCGTAAGAGTGGCGATTAGAAAAGAATATGGTGATTAGAAAAGAAAAAGAAAATTGAAAAGAAATTAATCGTTTAATTAAAATTGGTTTTACGGTTCAAAATTACGAGGTCCGTCTCAATATAGCCTTCCTTTTCTCCAAAACGGGACGATAATATAAGTAAGCTCTAACTAGTATTTATAATCAAAATATTGGACAATCCGCGGCATAAACTACAAATCCGGGACATTATTGAAGCCCGGACAAAGAAATCAAAATCCAGAACTTTATATATATATCACTTTTAGTTAATTAAATTAATAAGAGCGCATCGGTAACAGGCGATCCGCTTAAAGCTATGTGCCATACTTTTCGCTCTTCTGCAGTTTAAAGCCCTCGCTTTCAAGGTAATATTTACGGTCGGCTTTAAGTGTTTCTCCCGAGTTTAAAAATATTTGGTTACTCACATCCCTGCCTTGTTCGTTAATTATTGGTCTAGCTTTTCTGGGTAAATGACTCGTATCTCAGAACTTCACCTGGCTAAGCATCTCAGCGCTTGAATCAGCGTTTCTCTTTTAGTTATGTTTACTTCCATTTTACGCATACCCTATCTCGAGGTGAAAGTACACTGGTGTCCAATAATAATGCACGATTTTGAAGATGCTAGAAAATTGGAGTTAATATGGATGCTATGGTTCGCAATCAGTTTCTAAGAATCGTAGGGCATACTATCGTCGAAACTCACATTTTACACTCAAGATTCGGTCACGAGGGCATTTAGGGGGGGGTGGGACCAGAAGTGGATAAAGGCGAAAATGGAATTTGACCCATTCTGTTTCACAGAAAGTTGATAACGAAATGTAACTTTCATCAATGGTTATGTTTGATGTGCATAGTATTTACATGCATTTTCGTAAACACAGCACAAATATTGGGAAAGATATAAAGGTTTTCTTAAAAAATCCCAAGTGTTTCCTCATGTTTTTTTGCTTACAACATGCAGAATTTTCCATTAAATTGTGCGAAACTTGCAGAAAAAGCGACAATATGTTAGAGAAGGATTGTGTAAACATTTTAATTAAAAAAATTGAATATTACAGGGAATATCAGTATTTGTACTAAGAAATTGTTTACTGCACATATGCTAATCTTAGAATAATTTTTCTTTCACAGTTTCAGAGCCAGATATATAGGGGAATTTATGTAAAAAATTCCAGTTCAATACCATTAGTACTCAGAAAGATATCGGCATTGCAGCATGGTGAATTTCGGTACACTCTAAGAGAAGCTAAATGATGAGGGGTTTTACACAAATTGATATTCTAGAAACTTGAATCTTCGAGTAATAATCGTCGAAATCTAATTTAAATTACTTATTTAACTTATAAGTATTCATGAGTATTCAGTATATTCAACTTTCATAAGAATTCAATATTACTGTTGGAGGAGTTAAGTTTCAAGAATATCAATTTGAGGAACCGTCATCATCAGCTTCTCTTAGAGTGTACCAAAATTCACCATGCTGCAATGCCGATATCTTTCTGAGTACTAATGGTATTGAACTGGAATTTTTTTACATAAATTCCCCTATATATCTGGCGGAAATTTAATTCACCTGAAATTTGAAACTTTGATACTATAGTCCAGGTAGAGCATCCAGTCGCGAATTTTTCAAAATTAAATTTAATTCTTTATTTATAATTTTTTTTATCGAAAAGTAATGACATATTGAGTTTCAGGGGCATTAGAGTTTTTTTACCCGATTGAAACGAAAATTGGGAATACTAATGGTATTGAATTGAAATTTTTATATAAGTTACTCTATATGTCTCGTTTTGAAACTGTGAAAGAAAAATTATGCTAAAATATGCCCATGCGCAGTAAAAATTATTTAGTACAAATACTCATATTTCCTGTAATATTAAAATGTTTTAATTCAAATTTTTATACAATGCTTTTCTATCATATTGTCATTTTTTCTGAAAGTTTCGTACAATTTAATGGAAGACTCTGCTTGTTATAAGCAAAAAACATGCGTAAGATTTGGAATTTTTTAAGAAAACCTTTATATCTTTCCGAATATTTGTGCTGTGTTTACGAAAATCCATGTAAATATTATGCACAATAAACATAACCATTGATGAAAGTTAAATAGCGTTATCAGCTTTCTATGAAACAGGATGGAAACAAATTCCATTTTCGCCTTCGTCCCCCTTCTGGCGCCCCCCCCCCTAATTGCCCTCGTGGCCGAATCTTCACTGTAAAATGAGATTTCCGACGATAGTTTGTCCCACGATTCTCAGAAACTGATTGCGAACTATAGTATCCATATTAACTCCAATTTTGTAGCATCTTCAAAATTGTGCATTATTTTTGGACACCAGAGTACTGCATCAAGCAAATAAATCGGTATTTGCAAGCTCAATATACCAATGACGGAATCAAAAATTTTTTTATAATAAGCATGTTTTTTAAAATTTGTTTATAATGTAGGTTGCATTATTCATTGGTTAACCAAATTTGGTTCTTCTAAATTTAGAACTTTCCAGTTCAAAAAATTCTAAATGTAATTCCAATATTCGCTCATATTGACTACAGGTCTCAATTTTATAACAACAAGGCATTGTTTTTGCTTCTCATCAAGGAAGAAGATTTAAATAGATGACAAATAATATTTCCTTTACAAATCTAACAGATTATCCACCAAAGACTTTGTTTATATAAGCCATGGGGTTTGACATTCGTCACGACAGTATAAATTTTTTATGACCTCCGCCGGGGGGGGGGGGGGGGGGCGAAGCCTAGATTCGCCACTGGATGGAGTTCTACAATTTTGATGTAGATTCCACGTTCCAAATTTCATCTTACGAGATTTTTGCGTTTCTGAATTGTGCTCACAGACAGACAGGCAAAAAAACATTGTTCCAAAAATTGTTTTCTTTTGGAACTCAGGGAGGTCTCAAAAATTGGAGATTCATCAAGGCGAATATTTTGATTATTTAACTACTTCATATTCTTCATATCAAAGAAAGTTATAATTATCTAGACACTCATGGGCACTCGTTTCATTAGCAAAGCATTACCAATTTATTTGATTAATTTGAAATGATTACATCCTGAAAAAGAAATTTAACCTCTCAATTTTCACATTAAATAACTTAAAAATTCTATCTTAGAACAGACTATGAATTTTTCCAACGATTCTTAAAATTTTTTATCAGTATTCCCTGAACAGAGAGAAAGGAATTTTCAATTTTATCTCCCTTCGCTATCACGAACTTTCAGAGAATCTATTAATTATTTATCAAAGGAGAAATGATTTTTCTAGAAATTTCCGTTAAGTGAAGACGTCAGCTATGCTTTTAGTTGAAGTTGAGATAATCAAAAGCTAAGTGCTTTTTGTAACTATTCACGTTACCAGTTAATTTTCTTATCGATCTGAATTTCCAAGAAGCTAAATAAAGTTTATTTTTCTAACTAAAACTTTAAACAGAATTAAAACATTCAATGGAAAAAAATTCGACAACTGATTCAATTTAATTGCCATTTATTCACAGAAAGGCATTTCTCTAAACAAATGTATTCCTTTTTTTAATAACTTTGTCAATAAAATTATGTTCTACAAATCTTTAAGACTAATTTTTGGCAACTGTATACTTTTCGAAATAATCCACCCCAAAATATGAGAAGAATTTATATTAATTATGTTTTATCAGAAAATATTTAACTGAACTTTACTCGTTGATTTTCAATGTATACTTATTCATTTTTCCATGCACAGACTATGATATTGCATAAAATGCGTATTGGCTTAAATCCATTACAGCATAGCAATCATTTCTTTTTGGTGTTGCGGTAACTCTGGTTAATAAAAATCATATGATCAGCTTTCAAACTCATGAAGAACGTCGCCATCCTGATTAATTTAAGACTTTGTTTTTCATTTAGAAACTGAAAATACTTTACTTCCTGAAATGATCTTAAGAAATTATTCAACATCTTGCAAGAATTTTGAAACGCATTGATTGAAAATTTTTATAGTGTGTGTGTAAAGTAAACTCTGCAATATGAATGAGCAATTAATACAGCGATTCGTCAACACTTCTATGATGTAGCATGTAAAGTGAGTAATATTTCAGAAAAATACTTTATGTTTTATAACATAAAGATACTTAAGAGTTGAAAACTTATATAGCGAAAGAGCAAAAGAATAAAAAAAGCCCAATGAAAATTGCTGGGTTCATAACTTACTGCAGAAAAAGCTCAGCTTTCCAAAATCTGCCAAATGTGCAACTTAAAGAAGACTAAATTTAAATTTTTGATATAAAAATGACAATAAACTGTAATAATGACTCGTTGTTATTATAATTTAAAAGATCTCGTGTTTTTCTTAAAATACTCTCGCTATTTTCGATAGTTTATTAAAATGAAGGGTTGGCACCTCACAAATAATTTGATAGATATTTTAAGGCTGAAATGAGGAAGACATAAAATATATGACAAATTCATTTATTCAGTTGCCAGGTGTTTAACGATCTTTTGATTCGCAACAAGTGGACAAATATGTCAACAAGGCTATCCCACTGCTGGATCTGAAAGAAAATTAAAGAACGAAAAATGGATCTCGTAACGAAATAAAAACGAGCCAAAGAATGCGGTTTTTTAGTTTAAATAATGTAATATCGACTTGTTAAAATGGCTAAAAATATAAAATAAAAAGTTTTTAATTTAATAATAACTGTTGGTGTTTGACCTATACCATCATCTCATGGAAAAAATTGTTTCAATTTCCATCGGAACTTCATGTAAAGTCTTCAACCATTCTACATTTACGCACTACAAACACTATTAAAAAATTATTATAACGGCTCTACTCCATTTGTAAGGTTTACTGGGCGAGCCATTACTTAATCCACAGAAAAATATTTCCGGACGAAATGAAGAGTGTTCCATGAACGATGGTAAGTAATTATTTAATGATGATTAAATGATTATGTACAATTATTTACACTTTACGAAGAAAAGAAAACATTTTGCCGGTGTTACAATACCGGACCTCTTCGCGTACCATACTCACTCACACACTATCAGAGAGTCATCTGCCTAGAGGAAGGGAGGCAGCGCCATCTGGCGAATAAATACATCAGTTACATTATATTTTTTAACTGTATATAGTGAGTAAAAGAAACCTTTAAACTTCAGAAATATAATTTATTTAAACTTTGCTGTAACACGATCTTCTTTTCTCAAACATAATAATTATGATGACGAATGTGAAACAATATAAAATTACAAAAAATATCCTTGTAATCTATTCTTTTACAATTATTAAACTTAATTCAGAAATATTTAAAAGCTTCAGAATATTAGATTATTCACTTCGGCCTTCCGAAAAAATTGCATAATTTTATAATTTCATTCTAATATACATCTTGAATAAATTCCTTTCTATAAATCAATGGAAAGAATGCCTTTGAAAAGATACATATATGATTGGTGGCACATCTTTACCTTCCGGACGGGAGGAACGCGAGTTCGAGATATGATTTCCAGTGGCGGTTTTTCGCACAGGTGTTAGAGGCGCTCACCCCGTACCTTTAGAATCTAGGGGGCCTCAAACCTATTCGACGTGCATCGTAGTGCTAAGCCAACGGCGAATTTGCGACATTCGGTAGGGGGAGGAGGCCTCAAAGCAATGTTACGCCTGTGGCCTCATATTGAGAAAATCCGCTACTGATGATTCCACAGAAGATTCACCCGGGGATTTGATGTAATTCAGGTTAAACCTGCTGTCATTGGTCAAACATTCTCCTACTCAAAAAGGTGCGAAAATTTGGTGAATATATGCCAACCTAAGTGTCGTCCCCATAATCTGACCACAGCTCAAAACCAGAAGTTTTCTTCCCAAACACCTTAGCATCAGAATTGAACTTAAATCTAACTAAATTAAGCGAAATCCTAAGCTAATCTCTGGATGAAGAGCTAAACTATGCATAAATTCAAAAAGCGCGTGATTATAATTTATGCTGGGTGCTGTATCCCATATAATGATGTAAAACACCCAGGTATTTATTTTTAAGGGTAAATACCCAAAATGGGTATTTACCTGGGTATTTATTTTTCAATTAACTCTATTCATATAAAATACAGGCTCTGCTGTGAAATATGATATCTCTATATAATATAAATGTATAAATATTATATACTGAGTATTAGGAAAGGTAAAAAGAACTACTAATATATGATTCTTTTAAATTCTTAAAAAACTAAAAAATTGAATTAGAAAAAATTAAAACGCAATACTATAACATGGATCTTACATAAAATAGGTCGCTTAACTGTCAATCCTTTTTATTACAATGAGTAATTGAATAATAATGTATTTACTGCTTTTTAAAAATGAGAGTTATTTTAACTAAATTAAAAAAGAAAATGCTGAGGGTTTTTAAAGGATCAAGAGCTGATAATAGAAACTAAAATGAAAGATACAGTTGCTTATAATTCTTTTTGGATTAATTAGTCAAAGTACCAGACATTGCTGCTAAAAGGTTAGCAGTTGTTTCAGTTCTAACAGTTTTTAAAAGTGAATTATTCTGAAAGTAATATACCCTCATATTACCCTCATCAAAGATAAGTTATCTTTGCAACAAGATTTCAGCAACAAGAAATATGAATTTCTTGTTGCTGAAACTATTATATTATTTGACGATGTATTAGACACACACACTCACACACAGTTTACTGGTTAGGCGGGATTCATCTGGATCATGAACATCAATACTTAAATGTTCTTGAAACTCCAAATTTGATGTAGTTGTCATGAGTTGGAATTTGATTAAAAGAAAATTCATTACCTATTTTATCCCTTTCAAAACTTTTTTTAATCCAACAGGACTTGTGAAATATTTTTTTCTGTGTTTCTCCATTTTGCTTACAATGGTATGCTTATACTCAATATTACAGTACTTACACTGGATGCTTTTATCCTTCTTAACATTAAAAGTTCCAAGCAGGTAACTTTTTCCCATTTTTTTTATTTTTTAATGTAAAATTTACAGTAACATTAAAACACGTGAAGTAAATAACTAACTATTCACTAATTCAAAACAAGAATGGTTGACTTCCCAGCATGGCAATGTGAGTAAATTACGAATCACAAGATTCATTGGTGCTGTCTATATGACATAAACGGTGTTAAAAATTATTATTCTATTGTAAGTGTCATAGTTTTAAAACAGAAAAACTAAATTATCCCCCGATCCAATTTAAATTTTAGAATACTTGAATCTTAATCCTGATAGCAATTGTTTTTTTTTAATAATTTAGTCAAAATTTTAATTAAAAAATTTTATAAACTATGCATTATGTACATAATTTTTATGTGTTTGAGTTTGAATCGCCCTTCATAAAGATATTTTTTTTATAAATACCCAGTTTTATGGTACTCATTTAATTTTTTTGTTTCATTTTGAATCACCATTCGCAAATACTTTTTTTTGCAAAATACACATTTTGAAGTTTTATATGTTCATTTTTAATCGCCATTCGCAAATACCTTTTTTTGCAAAATACCCAGTTTTAGAATATTTATAATTTTATGTTTTATTTTGAATTGCCATTCGGAAATGCTTTTTTTTTTAAAATATCCAGTTGGGGGATAGTTATAAATTTCATATGTTTCATTTTGAATCACCATTCACAAATACTTTTTTTTGCAAAATATCAAGTTTTTGGGTATTGATTAAAGTTTGTATGTTTCATTGTGAATCACCATTCGAAATTGTTTTTCTCAAAATACTCAGATTTTGAGTATTTATCCAGGCCTTGGGTATATACCCAAAAAAGTATTTACCTACCAACTGGGTGTTTACCTATTACACATTACTAGTGGTGTTTATCTTTGGAGTGGCTTCAGAGATAAATAAATATTTCCGGGAAATAGAGGCTTACAATGAATATTCTCCGAATGAGATGGGTTTTCCTTAAAATTCTCACGTTTTACAACTTCGATATTTCATTATTTTTAAAGCTATTTATATACATTTATTATATACTATTATATACTATTTTATTTGTCTTCTATGAATTTTAAATCCTTTTATTTTCATCCAATATTATATATTCTTTTTTTCTTCAGAGTTGTACTTTTTCTAGAAAGCCTATCTTATAAAAACTATTCGCAATTTATTGCAAACTTATTATAAACGCCAACTAGTGAAGAACATTAAAAAAATCACTTTTATGTTTTTATTGTTAAATGACGTTCAAAATATCCCAATTTATTCATGAATAATACTTTAATGTAGATAAACTGTTTAAAAATGCATCGCAACAAACATATATTTGCAATTCTTTTTGAATCAAGGTTATCAGCTAACTTTTTGTTATTAAATAATCATATTTGACTTTTAAAATAAACCCCTTGATCCTGGATGATCAAAATACACTTAATAGTAAATAATCATACACTAGATAAGTAAAAGGCTTTTTAATTCTGAGAATTAAATCAATGACATTTTAAAAACTATACATTTTTTATCTTATTCAATATAATTCAGAATTACACACCTTTATTTAAATTGACTTGTTTCATGTTTGATAAGATAGAAATGTGTAATTTTTCACTCATTTCCTGATGTGATGCGTTTTGAAATTTTTTACACTTTTTGTTATCGATGACAGTATACTATTTTAATATTTTCAGAACTTAATTATCAATTTATCGATTAATTTAATTAAATTTTGATTACATATGCGTGGCGCCATCTGGTAATGAATTTGAGAAAAAATGATTACGAGATTCTATAATATTTATAATAATGAATTATAACTTAAGACTAAAAAGTAGAAAATAATTTAAATGCAAAAAATAAGGATGTAAATTTAATGCATTAGTAAAAGTGTCTTTTATATACGAGGATGGATCCAGAAGAAAGTTTACAAAGGTAATAAAAATTATTTATTAACATTAAACAGAAAACACAAAAAGGAATTAAGATGCATACTTACCAATAATTTTCCACATAATCACCAAATCTATTTAGGCATTTATCTGAACGCAGGATTGTTTAACCAGGCGTGGCAGAAATCACGACCTGTCCATTGAGCCAGTTCTGGACAACTGTTTTCACATCATTCTTTGAAAAAATTCTTGTTCCAGATAAGTGTTCCTTCAATTTCGGAAAATGGAAATAATCATTGAGCCATCGTGAAGCTATCCGACTCAAACGCCTTGGTATGTTGAGTGATGATGTCATCCTCCTACATGACAATACCCATACTGCTCGCAAAACTCAAGAATTGCTGCGAAAGTTCAAGTGGGAAGTCTGGAGCCCAATCCCCCCCCTACAGCCAAGATTCGGCACCCAATTTGGGTTCCAAATCTTATCCGGAACAAGGTTCTTTTCAGAGAATTATGTGAAAACAGTTGTAGAGAACTGGTTTAACGGACAGGGAGTGATTTCTGCCAAACCGGGTTACACAAGTTGGTCCTGCGTATATATATATTTGGTGATTATTTGGGAAAGTGATCGGCAAGTTTTATATTTTCTGTTTAATGTTAAAAAATAATTTTTTATTACCTTTGTAAACTTTTTTTTGTATCCATCCTCGTATTTATTAATGAATATTTTATATGTTATATATTTTTATTATTTGTATTATAAATAATTTCATTAAATTTACTAATGATCACAGTTACACATTACAGTTCTACTAGGGAACCACTAACTCTCTGAATTCCAACAGAATCAACTCCGAGCTCTCAGGAAATCGAATTAGTGTAAAATGGAAGGATTCTCTAGTGTTGTAACACAGTTATTAGAAATCATGGGTAATCATTCGCTTGTAGGGCAGTATTAAAACTTGCGCTTACTCGGAGATGTAATTCCTATGATACCAACCTCAAAAGCACAAGGTTGCAAGTTCGATTTCTGATGAAAGTTTGTGCATTATTGAACGACAGGAATCTTCGAAGCCTATATCATACGGTAAGCCATGGTACGCATGTAAGTTATACAGTCATTTAATTTGTAAACAGATGTAGCTACAATTGTAAAAGCTCTTGTATACGCTTGGGAAAAAGAGAGAAGCCACTTACAGCGCCCCTGACGGCAACATGTGGAAGTTAAAGTTCTTATCTCAAAAACTATTGGAGATATGAAAAGATCCGTCGTAAGGCATATTATATTTTCTCAGTCGACCTTTAAAACACTGTAAACTCTTTGGGTGAGTGGGCCGACATGGGTTTGAAAAAAGCGATCAGCTTTCGAATTGATTTTTCTCTCATATCTCCTATAGCACCATATCTCTATTACTTTTCGAGATAAGATTTCTAAACACAGTATGTGGTAGCTAGGGACACTGCAAATAGTCTCTTTGTGTAGCGCATCCTCACTTTCCTGCATGTAAACACCACTTTTATAATTCTTACTATGCCCGCTTATAAATTAGATAACTGAGTAACTTATACGCTTTTAACCCTGTATATACCTCATGTTAAAGATTCATCCGAAAAATAAAATTCGCAACAAAGCTTCAACATTGTGACAGTACGGCTTGCTCACTCTGAAGTACAAGCCATGGGTCAAATATCGTGGCACCACATCCATTTATAAGGGTGCTATCAAAGTCCGTGACGATTAGTCGGCAGACTTATATAAAACCGACAAAAGCTTTTGAAGTTATAATTATTTATTTTAATTGATACTGATATTTAAATTTAATCATCATAACTTTTTATTGTCATCATTAATTTAATATTAAAATTTCGAATTTTTCTTATCTGACTGTCAAAGATATGTCAGATTCAGACACTCCTGCTTCACTGATTTTGTCGTTCCAATCAGATGATACTCAATTTCCCCCATTTGCTTGTGATTAGGTACTGGTCATTTAATTATTAGTAGTTCTGTGAACCGTAACCCCCCCCCCCCCCCCCCCCCCAAAAAAAAAACCCACTAAGATTTTCTCTTCATCGCATTTTTTAAAAGCTTAACAAATGCTATTCATTGTAAAGACAGCATTGTTTGCAGAGACACCGGACATCATAATTAACTCTCAAAGAGATACACTGCTGTACAAAAGATTAGCACAATTCTTAAGGTGCGAATTTGGAGTCAATATGGATAAAATGGTTCGCAACTTGCTGAATTATCAAAAATATCTAGCTCTGTTTCTTCGCTTATCCTAGGTGGCATATCGATATATTTTGAGAAAGATGGCGCCAAAAAAATCACAGAGAAAATTTCAATCCTTAAATAAGTTATTTAAAAAAAATATCGAGAAAATTTCACTATTAAATAGGCTTCAAATTAAAATATTTTTTCCAACTCACTTCGTTAGAAATAAGAAGATGGAATTGAAAATAACTTGTCGATAAATATTACAATTTGGTACAAGTATTTATATAAACGAAAAGCTTTCGTTGTTATACAGATCAAACGATTTATAAGGCAGGCTAAATTATCTTGGAGTGAAGCGTCTGATAATTCCATTCAGGCTTAACAATTACAATCGAATTTTGAAAGTTCTTAAAATTGCCGACTGTGGCTCATAAGGTATAAAAGAAATTATTTAGATGGTGAATGAGTTTAAATATAAATTTGGAACTAAAAGATAGTCAAAGATTATAGAAATAGATAATACTTATTTAGCAGAATGCGGATAACAATACAAAGCGATAATCGAACTGTGTTTATTTATAACTCTGATGTCATAATCTTAATGTTGCCACTCACTCTCTTGTTACCAATTAAATTGATTAATATAATAATTATATATAATTAAAATAACTATTTTATTATGGAATTAAAATAAATAGAAATAAAATATATACACCATTTAAAATTGCTTCAAGAAATATTTCTGCCAAATTTGAAGAAAATCGAACAACGCATTTGGTCGTAATTGCGTAACAAACTTACAGACAGACAAACGTCAAATGCTGGAGTTAAAACGTAGACCTCGCTTCGCTCGGTCAATAATTTTATAACTGCTGCATTTATATTAATATTATACTATAATCCAACTAGTAACGCTTTAATTATAGGTTAGATATTTATAATTATCGAAATTATTAAATTATTTCAAAAATTATTTACTTAAAAAAATCATGAACATCGGCTTAGCGCTCCAGTGGCTAATTGGACGTCGACTAATTGTTCGCGTGCTGTTCCAACTAATGAGAAATTTCCCCACCTGGAGAACGCTGCGTCCCACTAATAACTTAAAACTAAGAAGCCCTGTTCCAAAAGAAGGTTTTGAAGTTCATAATTGAGCTGTCAGTGATAGTCACTGTCGCCTCATCAGCAACTTCAACAACAGGCGAATATTTTTTAACGTTCAAGCTTTGGCAGATTATCAGTGTGAAAAGCTTTTAAAATTCCTGATTATCCTTTCCCTTTTCCATGGAAAAAATACGCTGTAAAGACTATCTTTCCAGTTATTTAACAATTCCTAAAAATGAAATGTCAATATATAGATAAAATTCTACAAACCCATCACAAATACGCTCAGAAAGCTCTCCTATTAATGCAAGATATTTTACGATATATTCTTTATGTTGTTGCGATATTCTGAAGAACGCACAATATAATAAAGATATCCTGTGTATATTGTAGGGCATCTTGTGGTAATGGGGTCCTTTCCTCATGCGTGATGGAACGAAAAGATTGAGTGCACACAGCACTTCTTAACCCCTTAGAAAACACCGACGTTTCAGCAATGATGTCATTCATCGAATAACGGAATTTTCGATATTTATATCACTAGTTAAATCAAAGCAATAATTAAATAAAAAAGATAAAAATATTTGGACACGTTTAGTATCTCAGATATCCTTCATATTTCAGCATGGATTGAAATGCTATTAAATGTCCTAAATAGGATTGTGTGGACAAATAAATTCATAGGGCAAGAGGTTCAACTATGGGATACCAGGATAATAACTTTTACTGCTTCCTTTTCTTTCGAATTCTTCAATATTTCAAAGCCGTCTTCAATAAACTATTTCGATTTTAAACAATTCAGTAAAATTTCTCATATATGTGCATTTTAAACAGATTTTTTATATATGATTTGTCATTTATTCTTTACTTTATTTTATTTATTTTAAAATTTTGGGGATTGAGACAAATTGTGTGGGACGAAAATGAAGTCCCGAGTTGTAAAAGTTTAAGGCCTGGTTTGAAATTCATTATTTCTTTATCCAAAAAAGGACCCAGAGAGAAAACAGCAAAGAATGACAAAAAATAAACTAAATCACTGCTAAAACAACAAGACAAAATTGAAAAGAATAGTATATGAAATTAAAGCAATAGAATAAAAAATAATAAATAAACATAAAAAATCTTCACGAAATTCCTTTTAATTATTACTTCTCTCTGATGCACATTTTATTCTATCGAACATTTGTTTCTCTTGCGAAAAGTCTGTCACTTATTTTTAATTCTGTCAAGTATTACGTAGTTTTTATACTCATCCCCTTTTTTTGTATTTCATATGCTTTGATTCTTTTCTTCCAGTGAAACTAATTGCTAAGGTTTATATCAAGTAGTTTTAAGTCAGGCCCATCGGTGTTAATTATCAGGTTCGGAGACAGTGAACTTAGAATTCGTGTGCTCCGTGAATCATCGCTGGTGTGTTCTTTTCTTGTAACAGTTTGTTTTTCGAAATACTAACTCAATTACTAGGAACATTCTTTTAATCTTGTTTTCAACTGTCAGCAAATTCTAACGTGACAACAAACATGATCCGACAAAAGAACTTTTATTTCTTTTAGAATCAGTTTTTTTTCTTCTGAGCAACATATTAAGACTTAATTCTCCTTAAAGATTATATAATAAAAGTTGTTGAGTTTTCTAATACAGTAATCGCTTAATTATGCAGCTTAACATTTATCTTTTAATAGAAGTCATTGCAAAAATCAAATAAGAATTTAACTAAATTAAAAGAAAGATGGGTTACGACATTTAGATGAAAAATATTAATAAATGTGGTTCCTTACATTTAAGAGTGAATTTTCACATCTTTATCTATAAAATAGATCCTGGTGTGTGTGTGTGTTTGGGGGGAGGGATTTGACAATTTGTCTTTTCACTTTCTTCTTAGATCAGAAATATTATTTACATATATAACCTTACTTTTAAAATTAAAATTTTAGTTTGTCTTAATTGATTGGCTTTTCTTAATTTTCATTTTGATTATACGACTTTTTGATATTTTTTTGTCCTTGTTTTTACATCTTGGCAGTTGCCGTTTGCAAGCTTCATTCCTGTTTGAGAATAACTGAATTAGTGCATTATTTTTGGTTGAACTATTTCTTATTTATTCTTTACATGTGCACATTAATTCCAATACTTTTGAAAATAAATAATAAAATAAAAACTCGTAAATAAAGCATATAAATTAATGACAACTAAATTGCTCAATGTAAGCAAACATTAACAGAAAAACTCGAATATTCTCAAAAAATTCTCTAATATTCTCGAAACGGCATGTCGTTTATGTAATTCGTCGAAGATTATTGTTTTTATTTGTTATCCAAATCAATATTTTCCAGAGATATCGGGTAAAACCCTCTAAAAGTATGTACACTTACTATTTTTTGACGGTTTGTCATTGCTTTTTTTTATTTCTTCATTTTTTTTAAACTTATGGACGATAATTTTCGAAGTCTTTAGCCATTTTAAAATTGAAAAATTTCACATACAGTGATGCCAATTTGATTTTCCGCTATTTTTTCTGATTTTCAGAGTTTGTAAACAATTTACAGCCATAATAAATTATACACAAACAATTCGATTTCAAATTTTCTCTTTAGTGGAGAACGTTAGGGTAAATAAATGCAGTTATTGAAAAATGTGTAATGTTTTCTGAATCTGAACGGCTACACTCATGTTTAAAGAAAACTTTGTAAATATGGTCTTAAAGTTTCATTGTATCAGGAAGTAAATCGAGCATATGTGGTTTAAAACATTATCTCTTTCTATAGAGCTGATGAATTTGGTCCAAAACTTGATACATGTCTAGTATCATGTTATCATGTTTATCTGAGTTATCATGTTTTCGTACGCACGTACAAACAGACAGATAAACGTAATTTCAAAAATGAGCTTTTCAGTTTAAGAGAAATCCAAACCTTCGTATATCATCAAAATTTTAAGGTCAAATTTTTGATGAAATTCAACTTTCGTATATATGAAAAAATTTTGATGCATTGTATTATTGATATATGCTGCATTGTAAAGAGATTGGTTACAGATGGCGAATATTTTATTGCACACTTGTTATCAGGAAGATGTCAACAACGTCCTTAAAGCCATTTTATTACATCATGTTGTAGATAATTCATTATGCGTGTTGAGTTTCGTGCTTGAAAAACTCATTAGTACAGAATAAGACCTCAGTTAACTTTCCAAGGACAAACGCATAGAAAATGTAATGAAATTCCTTCCTGCATTACTTCTAACAGGTAGTTTCAAGAAGTCTGAAGTTAATTTACAGTTACCTGGAAAAACCCATTGTAGAAGTACTTTTAGTATTTTTTAATGGGCTGGACGTCTGAGATTTTTAAGGTATCTAGACGTTGTAGATTAACCGGAACTATCAATACTTTATTGTGGATTCAGAAAATGTTCTGAACATGCGCCGGCCTGGATTTAATCGTCTCGAATTGCTATATTTTATGCATAAGTAAATAAATCATACTAAAAACTAAAAATACTCAATTACTTAGATTTAATTTTAAAACAATTACCTTTTGATGCATCCTCCATCCCAAGTTTTACTACACTTACATTATGGTCAGTCGAATTTGACAAAAGAAACTTCGAGTATTAATTAGAATTAATGAATTACTTTAATTTATCCAAGTATAATAGAATATCATGTTATTTATTAATGTAAATGGTCAAATGCTTTAAGTTTATAAGCTTGTATTAATTTATTATGATTGGTTCAATCAAAGTAATCTAAATACACCTTTTTTAAATTACGGAAGTTTCAGAATGGGCTGAATTTGGTATCAACCTTCTAATTCGCTGCAAGTACTTTGTAGAATAACTTTTGAAGTCCCTCTTCTTTTTGTGTTTCTCAAATGCATTCCTATGATTTAATGCCTCCAAAATTCCTAACGATTGAAAAAGGGAGAGATAAAAGGATTTATAATAGACCCGCGATCCTTCAAAATAAGAACCCCGAAGAAGAGAAAAGTTGCATTGATTATACTGGTATGAAGATTTAAATATTACATTTCTTGATTTTGTCCTTCTTGCTTTATAATATTTCAGTATTTAGAATCAAATTAATTATCATTTTTGGATTTATAACTGGCAGAATGTTGCGTAGAATACAATGGTTATTTATTCGATAGTTTTACTTAAAGTGATTTTGGAAGGAAAAAGCGGATTATTTTTACTTTTATATAAAGAATCCTAACTTATTTCGATAACACTTCATGTGAATATTTCTGAACACGAATTTCAGATATAACTTTAAAATTATTGAATACAAACCATATTAATTATTGACAAAGATTAATTAAACTAATTAATCAGGTATTTAAAATCAAATAATAGCGTAATTATAAAGCAATTTCCATTAACAAAAATATATTTATTGTGAATAAAAATTTGCAAAATTATCTTATTTTGAATCATCATAACTGAGAAGTTGAAATTTTCACGAGTAGATATGCGTTAGACTTTCAGAGAGCCTCCCAGAATTTCAATGCTTGAGGCCCCCAACAAGCTTAATCGGCCCCTGTATATTACTGCAATTTAGTAGAGTACTAAACTACTTAAAATTTATTAGAGTAGTAGACTACTAGTTCTCAATAAAATCCAATTCAATTAACTTCATAAAATATTATTGCATTATTAAAGAGTAACTGTACATTGACACTGAAGAAATGACAATGAAATAGATAAAAATATAGATGCTTTCTTAACTTTTTACTTTCTCGTATACGAAGTATACAAAGAGAAAGTATTGTAATCGTCAAAAAATTCGAACTCGAGATTTTGACGGATCTCCACGTTTTAGACCTCCCTGAGTCCGAAAAACACAATTTTGGAATTATGTCTGTATGTCTGTCTGTGTGTGTGTCTGTCTGTGAACACGATAACTCGAAAACTATTAGAGCTATGGGGGTGAAATTTGGTATGTGGTCTTTAAACATAATTTTTAGGTTTCTATCAAATTTTGGACAAAATCCGTCAACTGGAAGTTTGTCTATTTGTATGTCCGCGGTCATGTGAACGCTATAACTCAAAAACTTGAATAGCTAAATGGATAAAATTTGGTACACAGTTTTATCGTTATGAATGTAGGTCCGTATAAAAATTTGGGCCAAATCCGTCAAAAAGAGGCGTTCAAATTGCATATTCAATTTCTTTTAATCCGATTCTCATGCGCATGCGTATTGGTAGCAATCTGTTATTGTTGCAAATTTTATTTACAACAATAAATAATGTTTTCAAGCATCAATTGTTAACAATTTTTTATTGTTGTAAATCAAACCGATCTTATTATTTCAGCAAATCTTTTATTCAAGCGCTTTTGCAATTGTTACGGTTGTGGTAGTATAAATTGTTTTCTTAGGAATTCAATTTCAAAGCAGAATTTTCGCTTTAGTATTCATTGCATTGCCTATTTTATCGCGCCTGCTTCAAAGTAATATTTTTTTGAAACGTGGCAACAGATATTTGATTTCAGGTTTGTTTGTTTTTTGTTTTACTTTCTCGTATACGAAGTATACAAAGAGAAAGTATCTCCACTACGAATCTCCACTTAGAAAGTATACGAGAAAGTTTAAGGGAGACCACTCCCGCTGGTTATTATACAGCTTCAATTCTTGCTCCAGAAATCTACCGAAAAACAAACATGCTCTTAGCGGGCACATTGAAAAGTGAATATAACTATATAAATGAAAATAAAATAAAATATAGTGTTCAAATATGCTGTCATAAAAAATAACACTGAAGTTTCAAATTCTTAAACATTCGTTTTGGTTTTCACTTTCTCATTAAAAAGAGTAGTATTTGTCTTCCTACATTTTCTCTTTATGAAATATTATATATATATTATATATAAAAAAAAATTTCTCTTCTGCTGAATCATAAATCAAAGAACTTCCTCTCTAACTCAAACTCAAAAACATCGGGCTAAAGGTACATTTACTACTAAACATCCGACACATTTATCTGAAAACCTTTCAATGGCATCGAAGTTTGACTTTTGAAAACAAATACTCTCCTAACTTTTCACTTCAATTTCACTCTTCAAAGGATATTGCTTCAATATCTCGAAAGAACATGAGGTTTCTGAATAAACCAAATAAACACACAGAGGTTACTCCTTCATTTGAAAAAAAGCGGAATTGGAATTTTTATAATTAAAAAAAATCTTTCCTAACATTTTTTTGTAAAATATTATCGGAAAGAACGAGATCAAAGCTATTTTTCTCATAAAATAAATATTCATTTTCCTCCACTTTAGAATACCCCTTTTTCGCCTATGTAGTTTCGAAATTTCTTGAATGTCTCTCTATTTACAAATCGTTGATATTCTCGCGTCTGATTCAACACCTCCGCGTCTATGGTAAACATAAATTTAGAAATGCGTCGAGATGTGTCCACGTTTCAAAAGTTAAAAGCAGTATAAGCTGAGTCCCAGCATATTGTCAGCATTGCATTCCTTCAAACTTCCCGGTGCTAGAAAATGTTTTGGACAATATTTTTATTCTCCTTTAAAATAACTCCCTTGCAATAGCTTGCAACTTTTTTGTTTTTTCATTTTCCAATGGGACTTTTTAAACAATTTTCAGTGCTTAGAAAAGTCTACAATTAAGTCGCGTTAATGTTAATCCATGTTTTGAGATAACAGGTGGTCGAATCTAACATATAATTTTTTTATTCCATTTCTAACTAACCAATCATACGTGCTCTTATTAATTTCTGCCAACCCATCAAAATCTTTGTCCCTAGATATCCTTTTCTTGTGGCAAACGGCGATTGTAGAAGCGCCGATGTAGGAAATACCTTTAACGCAACAAACCTGTGATATGAAGGCAGCTTTGAAAACTCCGTTCTATAGAGTGGTTGAAGATAACAAAGATAAAAGGCGTTGACGTTTCCCAGAAGTTGTAAAAGACAAAATAACAAGAATAGTCATTGCAACCATTGATCCAGACAGTGGGAGCTGCTTTGTCATTAAGTATCGCTCTAAGTCAGTGGAGAAGGGTGCACATCAACTATGGAAAAGACATACTATCTCAGGTTGCATAATAATGGTGAATTGGCCCTTATTGCGTCAGTTTAAGTTCATAGTGCTATCAGGAAATACAAACATGGTTTCGTCCTTAAATATTGAATTCCGCATTAAATAAAACTCCTTTTCCTGTGAGGACGAGAGAAACAGACATCATAAAAATGTCTAACTGATGAAAATTGATTAATCTACAATTGTTTAGCCCTTTTAATCGTTCTTCTTAACTTTAATGATTAGTTTTTGTGTCTAAAGCTATGAAATGACTGAATCTAGCGTTGTAACTAAATTGTTAGCTTTTAAAGGAATTCTAAGTCGTGTGACCTATTTTTAATTTTTTCGTATTCGTAGTATATAAAGAAAATAGAAATCTCAAGAAATTAACCACCTGATTTTTATGTTATCACTTTTTATACTTTCTTTGAGTTCTAAAATACCGCGTTTGAAATTGCCTCTGTATGTTAACCTGTAAGTGAATTTAATATCTCTTTGAAGTTTGTTCGATAAGTCCGTGCAAACTCTAAAATATGGCGTTACTCGACCGTATCGAGATTATTTTTAGTTACGGGTAACTTTTGAACGATCTCGCACAAAATTTTATTCAGGTACATCTAATAAGCTGTGTTTGACACCTGTCTGAATCGAGTAAGTGTAATGATTTTTGAAAGATAGATGAGAAAGAATTTCGTGTAGCGATGAAATATTATTTTCAGAAAGAGAAATTGCCTCAGGAAACCAAAGTTAAGCTTGATGAACGGTATGAGGATTCAGTTTATATATGGTTTGGTAGCATTCGAAATAGCTATATGAACACATGTTATGCTTGAACGTCCAGAAAGTCTTGTTGAGGCTACTACTAAAAAAACTTTTGATAAGAAAGGCGCAGTTTCGATTCCGCGCCGTATATATTTCGTGTAAACGTCGGGATAAAATCATAAAACAAGTGTTTCGTATCAATCTGTAATTTAATTATCAATCTCTTTAATACAATATTTACACAGAGTAGTATAATGGTTACAGAATAGATAAATCACAAGCTACCACAGACCCTTGCTACATTCGATAAACTTGTGATTTTTCTATTCTGTAACCATTATACTACTCTGTTTAAATATTGTATTAAAGAGATTGATAATTAAATTACATATTAATACGAAATATTTGCTTTATGATTTTATCCCGACGTTTTCACGAAAAATATACGGCGCGGACCCGGACTGCGCCTTTCTTATGTTTTATTTAGAGTAGCTTTTGATGGCGTCATCTGTTGACAGTATATAGAACTACATTTCGCGTATGCGCAGGAAAACATTATTTACTATAAATGCTCATACTTCCCGTAATATTCAAATTTTTGAATTCAAATTTTAATACAATGTTTCTTTTACGTATTGTCAAGTATTCTGTAAGTTTCGTACAATTCGAAAGACAGCTCTGCATGTTATAATCAAAAAACATACGGAGTTTGAAATTTTCAATTTAATACCGATTTTTACTTATATTCTGATAAATATTTTCATTGTCTCACTTTGGTTCCTAGTAATGCTCCTCATGATCTTTAAAATGACACCAGAATCAACCTCCTAACTAAACGCGTTTCTACGCTACACTTATTCATAACCTTACATAAATTTAATTCATAATAATCACGCGCATGCGCCTTCACTGGTACGATGAAGTCACAGACAAAACTAATACTATGCGTCAAACTCTTACAGGTATGATCTATCCGTTGTGGGGTCAACCATTCTTTTCGCATTATTAGTCTCGTAGTTATTAGCGATTTCAATCTGACGGTATTTTGTCACACAAGAAAGTTCGACCGACTATCACTGTAAGGAGCGGAAAGACGTTTTCATGTCACAAAAAAAGAACAAGTACAACAGTAATGTTAACGCTTTCTTTCTTACACATGGGAAACTCTTCTCTGCTAAAATATTTCCTACTTCGGAGAATATTTTGACCACAGTGGCTACCTACAAAGCTGATACAAAAGAATATCAGGAATTTTGTGTCTTACAGGAGACCCCTTCAAATTCAAACACTGATATTGAAAATTTGTCAGTTTTTTTAGCGTAAATAAACTGGAACTTCAAGAAAAGGCAAGATATCTCTTGTCTACTCTAATGTTAACGAAGAGAGAGTATCTATAGCGACTAAGTGTTTTACTAAATGTCAGTCTCCTAAGCCCTGGAATACTAAACATGTTGGTTTCAAAAACCGCGGAGAATTTACACAAACTCCTTCTGCTTCCACTCTAACAGCAACATCTGAGAAAAATCCAAATGCATGTTTTTTCTGTTCTGGAATTCACGAATTTAATGATTGCTTCAAAGCTAGAAAGATCTAATCCGAGGAAAGGTAAAATTATGTTAAGAACAGTCGCAGTTGCTTTATATTCTTAGACAGAGGACATATAATTGCTAAATGCAGGAAAAAAACTTCGAGTGGATTTGCGGCAAAAAACACCACATACTTTTGTACAGAAATATCCAAGCTGAATCAAAATCTCCAGTAAGTGTTAAAATTAGAAAAGATGAAAGTAAAGAGACGGTACCTCAGCGAGATGAAACGCTCGCCAATTTGGCGAGAACCCCAAATGTGTTACTACAAACTCTAATGGTTACTTTGAGAGGGCGAGATAAAAAAAAAACGCCAAGCGCTTGCTATTATAGATTCAGCTTCGCAGAGATCTTATATTTTGAAAAGTACAGCTGACGAAATGCAATCTGAGAGTATATGTAAAGAAAAATTGAGTCATTCATTAGTTGGTGGGACATGCACTGATATTATAAATCATAATGTATTCACTGTGTTTTCGTCTAAAACCGATGGAACATATAATTGTAATTTTAAAGCTCTTAGCCAATATGTAAATTTGCGGAAATATACCATAAGTCGGTAAAGGCGAGTGGCTGCAGGAGCTTAGGGAAAGCCCTATTTCTTTCTCTGATCAAATTGATGGGCCAATACAAATACTGATCGGAGCTGACATTGCAGGCAAATTGATGACCGGAGGTTTTAAACTGCTTGCTTCAGGTCCTGCTGCGATAGAAACTAAACTTGGATGGACTCTTTTTGGAAAAAAAGTTATGCCCGAGATCTCAGACAATTCAACACTGGGTCCGGTCATTCAATGTGGATCGGGATGCTAAGGCAGGGAGGGATAATGGCTTGTTTGTGATTATTGTCCTGGACTAATTCGGCTCCCAGTTTGTCCCCTGGGTAGAGTTTTAGAATATTTGGTCACTTTAGAAATGTCTAACAAAATGATATAACTGATCATTGTTGTGTGTTCTACAAAATAACAAATAAGTTTTTAGCGTCAATATTCAAAATAAATTATTTAGCAATAATTTGTACAGGTTAATGATTTTATTTATTGAACAGAAATGTATCAAATGAGTGTGTGAGAATTTTCTTACTTAGATTTCAGTAGATTAAAAATTATATTTTTTGAATCGAAAATTAATGATAATTAATATAAGCTAAACATTCTGATGAAATATTATGAGTATTTTAGATTTTTTTCTGTTTTGGAAACATTGGAAAAAAACTTCGTTTATATACATAGTTTTTAAATTATAAATTAAATGAAAACGCAAAATTTGCTTTGAAATTTTTATCAAAATTGTTTATTTTTCATGCTGTTAGAAATTGAAAGTAAATTGTTGTTATTATAATATTTTTACGACTTGCGGACCGGGGTTTGCGGGTTCGAGATCCGAAATCAATCGATCAATGATATGCATTCACTCGGACTTGATGCACATTAAATCCGTCCAACCACGGTATAATATAGCTAGATATTCCAAAACAATCCTTGTGTAGCTTCAAAATGTAAAGTCAACTGAAATTATCATTGTTTTACTAAAATATATGTAACATCATTCTTTAGGTGAGATATAAGCAAACATCTTGAACGGAAGCAAGCAATAAATGGTGCAATCTATTTATTCACTGACTTCAAAGATTGTGATGCAGTTTATATCACTTTGATGTCGTAATCAAATTTAATTTCAGCTCATGACAAGGGAGGAACAGTTTGCGCACAAAGCCGGCGCGCCTTACTAGGAAGCGTTATATGGTTAAAAAGAGAACGTCAAAAGTACACCGAGAGCTTAAATACTTGGGAAAAGGGGAGTTGCCGAAGAATCTCGTGACTCTGGAAGTTAAAGTAGAAATGCGGTTCTTTAGATTGAAGTAGAAGTTATTCGTTTATATTTTTAAATTAGGTGGCGTTAAAAAGGATTTAATTTCAAAAATATTTAAAAAGTTAAATCATTACATGCATATAATGCTTTATAGGAACTTATTTGATTCGCACGTTTTTAATTCGATTTCCTCCGAAATTCGAATTTTTTCTCTGGTTCCTTGAATTTTAATTAGTAACTTAATGTTAAAATATCATCTATAATTCAAAATTAGTTTGGTTAGTTCGAAATCAGAGCTGATAATTGTAAAATATTTTTTTTTAATTCGTAAGTGTTTTCGTAAATTAAATAGTCCTCTGCGATCATATATGAATAATTTCTAACTGCCCTTAGTTCACGCGAAGAATTTAATGGTGTAAAGGAATTCAATAAAAAAAACAATAAAAAATCTTTCACTTTTTTTTCAAAACTTTGAACACGTTAGATGTGAATTGTACTGTTTATTTTGAAGTTTTAGTGTACAATTTTTGCTTTCAAAGTGAAGTATTGTCTATTTAATAAAATTACTACTTATTACTACTATTTCTTGAAACTATTATTTTTAAAACTATTACATATTTAATATAAACAATTATATATTTAATTATAATTATTATTACCTTATTTATTAAATTTACTGTTCTTTATTAATCATAATGTATTAATTAAATCTTTTAAATATCAAAAATAAATCATTGCTGCTGTTTTTCGTTAAAAAATTATCACTTCTATTGCTGTACTTATTTTAAATTCAGTTTTTCTTAACCCGAATTTTTGAAACTGCTAATTCCACGGTATATCTTCCCTTTCTGTTTAATACAAGTTCTCTTGCCTTGCTTTTCTGATGTTAGCAATTCAAATTTATTTAAATTAAGTTGCTCAATGAAATATATCTCTCAAAAGAAATTTTTCATTATCATATTCAATGAAATCAAAGAACGCTTTTTTCTTTTCACCGCAAGTTTTATGAAAAACTATCATTATTATGAGTTGTTATCATTTTCTTTCAATAATATTCATAATACAGTAGCAAATCAATGAACGTTTCTACCCCGTAATTTAAATTTAATGAAAAGGATTCCAAGTAAGTTCCATTAGAATTTAAATGAACTTGGAATTTAAAACTTATGAATTAATTTTGTGAAAGTTCAAAAGCATCTATTAATATAATTTGTAAATCTACGCGCTTCAAAATTTCCAAAATTAGAATCCCTTGCAAAATGTAGAGTAACGATTCAGAGTTTTTCTAAGAAAGTTTTAAAAATTATTTCATTAATTATATTATTAAAATAACAATATTTAAGTTATAATACAGTCGGACCTCTATTTAACGAACCTCTGTTTTGCGAATTTCTCTATTTTGCGAACTTTTTCTTGGAACCAAAAACATTTTGCGAATTTCTTCGTAAAATAACCTCCAAATAGCGGAGTGCATTCTCTATTTAACGAACTTTTTCTTGTGATCCAATATTTTTTTTCTCCCTATTTCTCAAAATATTTCTAGACATTTCAAACTTATTCTTTCTTTTAACACATTTTATGGTGATCAATGACCTTGAAGCTGGAAAATGTCAAAGCGAAAGTGCTTCAGCATCAAAGAAAAAAATTTAATTCTTCATGAGGTGGATAAAGGCGTGAAAAAAAGGATATTGCTTTAAAATTTGGTATTCCTCCAAAGAGCTTATCAACCATAATAAAAAAAATTGTGATAAGATACAAAATTATGATTCATGGAATTCTTGTTCAGAACATTTAAAAGCATGTGTCTATGAAGATGTGGATGAGGCAGTTTTGAAGTGGACAGTGTGAAAAATAAAAACTATATAGCAATGAATTGCGATGAAGACGAAGATAATGAAGATGGAAATGATCATGATGCAGAAATCAACAAGCCTTCGTATGATAAAATGCTAAAATTCATTAATTTTACTATAAAATTATTTTTTTAATTGAAAATACAGTGTATTCCCGGACAATGTTTTGTTTTATTCTTATTTTCCTTCCTTGCAGATTTTTTTTGATGGGTAAAATATATAAAACAAATAGATATTAATTTACAAAATAAAGGTGTGATTAATTACTTTTTAAATAATATTTAGTGTTTATGAATTTAAAATCTGTTTTGTGTCGTTTAAAGTATTTTAAAAGGTGAATCTCTATTTAACGAATTTTCCATATAACGAACGGGATTTAGCGACTTCATTAAATAGAGGTCCGACTGTATTTACATTTAAATATTTTATGTATGATTAATATTTTGGATAAGAGTGGATTGCATTAAAAAAATTTCATCGGTTTATCAAAAAGGAGTATTTATTGTGTAGTTTAAATAGAATTTATTTTTTATTTATTTTATGACAGTGAAAAATTTTAGTAATGTAAAACTGACTATTTCTTGGTATAAGTGCTTAAAAAGAGTTCTGTTAATCAATGTGCTTCTGAGTGCATTTGTTAATGTTCCTCTAGTGTAAAGGTTCTAAACATTATCTTCCTGCCGAACTTCATCATTAATTTTGCAACTTTAATACTTTTAAATTACTTATCAACAGATTATGATGTGGAGGTACTGGCGATTACACGTCAAAGGAAAGTGAAAAATACATCCTTTCTTTCGCCATAGTAATGTTGCATGGCAAATGTAATGTTACATATCAAATTTTTTTCGGGTTCCTACAGAAAAATAATTTTAATCTATTTTAGCATAATTTAATCATTACAGCTGTGCCCCTTTCTTTAAATTGTTTCGTCTATTTGAAATAAAGTTTACATTCTGAATTCCAAAGAGTTGTGATCTCAACAGACCTCTTAAAAACTTTTAATTAAGAATAGTACGTTTCTGGCAATAACTTCTTAATGTTGAACAATTTATTTGTTCTATAAATTATATGTACTTTGTTCTCGATATATGCAAAACTTACTAATCTCAGCTTAATTCTGTGATTTAAATAAACTTTTATAACAAAGCTTAAGATGTAAATTCGTATACTTAAAACCTTTATTTTAATTAAAAACAAATATTATTGTTTAAGTTTCCTAGAACTGCTAAGTCAACTATACGTATAAGTTTCCATTAACAGGAAATAGACCATTTGTATATCCCAAGCTGTGTATCTTAGAACACAAACTTACTTGTTTTTCATTCGTTGTTAAGACTTTGAGACTAGTTTAAACCAAGTCATTTAATTACTTAAAAATAGGAAGAAGATAAATTGATCTAATTTCGTACTTTAAGACAGATTAACTTCATTTGGCAAGTGCTGTCTCTTGTCTCCATTTGTTATGTGGCACCAATTACTAATTCTTTAAGAAGCCGAAGTTTTTATGCCTGAATGTACCGACGAGTGAAGAATTTCCATCAAGCCTTACTTTGATTCCCTTCCAGAAAGCTATTAGATTAATATATTCAAAATAAATAAAAATGTTTTAGCATTAGCTATTATTCCTTAGTCTGATGGTACAAAAGCAATATGATAACTATTTCAATGCATAAACTAGTTAAATGCGAGAGTCCTGTGTTAACTTTCCATTATACTTCATTACTTAGAAACCTTCATAACGAAGAAAAGTTTAAAACTTCTTGTATATATGATGAATTATTATTTAATAAAAGCAAATTAAAACATTTGTAAGTAGTGGCTAATATTAAGGAGCTACTTAAATAAAGCAGTGTCTCGAGTTATCTTCCCAATATTCTTCAAAATTCAAAATCATTCTACGAATCATTAAACTTAGAACCCCTACATTATAAACTAATGCACAGTTCCAGGAAAGTGTTAATGAAATTCAATTCCCCATTATCAGAGCAATCGGGCAACCGCAGATAATCTGCAAAATCTCCTAAAAGGACGCAAATTGACAGGAAAATGCTTCTGTAGAATTACAGTAGGGGGGCTACACATACAGTTATAATTTAATAAACAGTATATTTCTGTATTTATATGTTTTTGGTTTACTTTCTGACAAAAAAATTCTGCCAATTGTTTTTTTATGTTAAAATGCTTCTTTTTTTTTTATTTGCGATTAAAGATGTTTAACAACCTGGATGGTTTATGACCCTGGAAGACCGTGGATAATCGAGACCATTTATTATCATTTAGAAGAAAATGGCAAACAAAACAAATCTAGTTACATGTTCAAAAGCAATGACAGCTTATTACCGTCTATCTTTCTCATACATCTCATGGTTCCCGTTAAATTGTTTTTATTAAAAAAGAACGTCATGTATTTCAAGTTCGAACAAGATTGCAAAAATTCTCTGGAATGAAAAATAGCGAATTATCACCGATGGAAATTCATTTTTGTTCCAATTTAAAATTGCGAAAATTATTTGGAACTAGAATAGAGTTTTGCTATCGATAAATTCCCATTTTAGTGGCAACTCAAAATTGCATTTAAAATATCTGAAATGGAACAGCGAATAATTACCAATAAAAATCCATTTCTGCGGCAATTTTCTAGATCTTTGATCTTTACCATAGATGCAGCTCGAGCAGGGCGTATTGCTGTTACATTGCATTACATGTTTCAAGATATCTCATTTCAGAAAATGTAAATCAGTCTAAATTTTTAAAAAGGAGGAAGGAAAAATAGGAAGGAAATTCTAAAATATCTTTTGTTATTTCGGTACGATAATTTGGATCCTTGCATAGTGTGCACATTATCTTTATTTGGCTTACTTTTGACAATAATAATTGCAGAAGAAAACCAGCGGAAGTGGTCTCCCCTAAACTTTCTCGTATACTTTCTAAGTGGAGATTTGTCAAAATCTCTATTTTTTTGACGATTAACAATACTTTCTCTTTGTATACTTCGTATACGAGAAAGTAAAACAAACCAACAAACCTGAAATCAAATATCTGTTGCCACGTTTCAAAAGAATATAAAAGAATATTACTTTGAAGCAGGTGCGATAAAATAGGCAATGCAATGAATACTAAAGCGAAAATTCTGCTTTGGAATTGAATTCCAAAGAAAACAATTTATACTACCACAACCGTAACAATTGCTGAAATAATGAGATTGGTTTGAATTTTATTTACAACAATAAAAAAATTGTTACAATTCATGTTTGAAAACATTATTTATTGTTGTAAATAAAATTTACAACAATAACAGATTGCTACCAGTACGCATGCGCATGAGAATCGGATTAAAAGAAATTGAATATGCAATTTAAAAGCCTCTTTTTGACGGATTTGGCCCAAAATTTTATACGGACCTACATTCATGACGATAAAACTGTGTACCAAATTTTATCCATCTAGCTATTCAAGGTTTTGAGTTATAGTGTTCACATGACCGCGGACATTCAGACATACAGACTTCCCTTTGTCGGATTTTGTTCAAAATTTGAAAGAAACCTACAAATTATGTTTAAAGACCACATACCAAATTTCACCCCCGTAGCTCTAATAGTTTTGGAGTTATCGTGTTCACAGACAGACAGACATGAACAAAAATTGTGTTTTTCGAACTCAGGGAGGTCTAAAACGTGGAGATTCGTCAAAATCTCGAATTTGAATTTTTTGACGATTACAATACTTTCTCTTTGTATACTTCGTATACGAGAAAGTAAAAATACGAATAAAAAATTGAAGGAGATTAGAGCCTCTAGTCTGAAGCATCGTAGCATAATAATGTTTTATGCTTGATTCGTATCTTTATATTTTTTTAAATTACTCGTAATTATAGCAGGGATAATGTGAGGAAATAACGTATTTATTGCCATCGTAAAGCTCATGTGTATAAACGCAGTATCTAAATCAATAACGACTGTTGTGAAATATAATTAAAAATGTTTTTAAAAATTTATTAAATTTACAAAACGTGCACGGAAATAAAATTAGTATCACTAAAAAGCTGTATTTTTGCATTTTGAATTAGTGTAAAAATGGTTTTGCGTTATAACACGCTCCAAAGTCATGGAGAAAAAACATTAAATTTGCGATTAATTTTTAATTAAAAATCTATTTAAGATTGAAAAACTCTTTATTAGTGAATACCTATTTCTTAAGAAGTAATTACTTACCAAATTTTTTAGCACTAAATCCAACGGTCTGCCCTGTAGAGCATTTTGAACTTTTTTAGCATCATACAAGTCACAATTTACAATAAGTATCCTGCCTGCAAACGTTATCATGTTAATATACATACACCGAACTATTTTTTTGCTTTAATATGCTAAAATGCCCTTTGCTTCTAATGGTAACGAAAAGAAACGGTTTACTTCTGATATATTTTTCAGTTCCATTGCGTCCTTTCATATAATTGGATGCATAGCTTTACCACTGCATATGAAACCTTTTTATTATTAAATGACTGCCTGTAACAACGAAAATTAATTGAGACTATAATACTTGACAAGATGTACTAAAATTTCCAAATATGTCCATAAGTTGCGGCTTTGGAACTTCGCCAGCACTACCGATCTCTGCTCATAACTCCGAAACAGCTTGCTGAGGGTAACAAAAATTTTAGGTATCACTTTTGTTGTAACCGAACTTTACAGTGCTCCTCATAAATCCACTGATGTTTCTTAGTAAAGATAACAGTAATACTGGATTAGTGAAGATCATTTTCTTAAAATACGTGAATCATTTCTTGGTATTTTCTCTATACCTTCACCATCACTCTCTTTTCTTTTCTCAAAATAGCAATTGTTTCTTTCGAATTCAGGTTTCCAATTACAATAATTTTTTATTCGCATTTCTCTCAATAACTTGCAGATGTATTATTCTGCTTATGTGGTATATTTTTCTACGATCATTTTCTCATTTCATGTCTATATTCTTGTTTACTGAGTTACAAGCCTTAAGGTTTAAATTCAAGTATTCCTGTTCAAAGCAGTGTAGATAAAACAAGAAAAAACGTTCTTCCCTCAACTTTTTCTCATATTCCCACAATTTACCTTCCGGGAGTCAAATTCACTACCAGAAAACTCAAAACTTGATTACAAGATTCTATAATATTCATAATAATGAATTATGATAAAAGTTACTTTTTTATCTTTAATATATTTTATAATAATTAATTATGTTAATTATATTAATATTAAAGATTGATTTTAAAAATAGAAAATAAAGCAAATAAAAAGTTTTTGAAGACACACTTTTATTAGTAAACTGTTTGCTAGTAGCATTAAAAAGTAGAAAGTAACTTTTTATCAAAATATGGTGGTCGAAATTAAATCATAAAATTATGAGCAATTGGAAATAATTCAATTTGGAAATTAAACCCCAATGAATATCCTACATAAAAAATATCTTAACATTCATAAAAAATTAAAAACAGAGTTTAACTGTGATTAAAATTCCAATTTACTTAAGTATCAGCGCCTAACGCATTTTTTTATTTCGTGTTACTTCCATATGTTTGATAAAAAAAAAAAACCCTTTCAGCACTCTAACAAAAGCGTGCTTTTTATAATGTATTCTCTCTCTTCAGAACATGAACATTTTCTTTATTCCTTACAAGAAATTCCAGCCATTGAAGATTCGGTCGTCTTTGTAGTTAAATAGCGAAGTAAACATGTATCTCAAATCAATAATTCTTTATTTCTTTGATGTTTTGCGGAAATACTAGAGGAATTTCATTCATTCCAAACTTAAAAGAATTGTAAAAGGCATAAATTGAATTCACTTCAAGTCAAAGAGGAATGGTCTTTTGGACAACTTTAATCTTCTGTGACGTAAATCGAAAAAGATACGTGGGACCAGAAGAATCCAAGGGGAAAAAACACCAGGAGTGTTCGTCTATTGACTTTCTTGTAAACGTCCACATAAAAAAAAGTCACTTTTAACAAGTGAGCAAACGTGATTGTGCCTCCTTCAATTATCAGATTTACTCCAAACTTTAATACAGATCTACAACTGAGATATAAGGGTCATGTGTCAAATTTCCTTCATTTTATCTAATTTGAACTATAGAGTACCCATAAACACATATATAAGTAACATTATTCCGTGGGTGAAGTGTGTAAATTCATATCCAAAGAAGGCAGCAGTTGTTGATGAACGAAGAACAGTTTAGTAAAATGTAGACATAAATAAATTAATACAGAGTACTCAATCTGTAGATAAGATTTTAAACATTACTTAAGTCCAAAGGTATGGCCGGATGTAGAAATATTACGCGCAAGGCCGCGCGTCTGAACCGGAAACAGTTACATCGTAAAAAGAGAGCGTTACAACATCGTGGTGAGCTTAAATAGTTTCGAAACGGAGAATCTCCGAGAAACGGAGTTCGGTTAACAGCCCTATTAGCACAAGATACCGTACAATATCGCTACGATATACTCACGATATTGTGCGGTATTCAGAATACCGAATAACATCGCGAGGATATCGTACAATATCTTGTGCTAATAGGGAGTGAAGATTCTCGTGACTCGTTAAGTCAAGGTGGAAGTGATTTTATCTTATTACTGAAGTAGATGCAATGCGTTTGTAATTAAAAATTAGTTGGCGTTAAAAAATATTTGTTTTCAAGATTGAAAATTCTATAAGCAACGCCGGGAAAATTCAGTACAGTAGAATTGTTCATTGTAAAGATGTATTAGTCGTTATACGATTTATTGTTTAAAAGTTTTAAATAAATATTCTTTCTCCAAACGTCTCGCGTTTTCATTCAAACCATACCGTTGTAAGGTAATAAAATGGCTAGATTTGAAGATGTAAATTTACCAAGAATGAATTCAAAAAGGATTTACGTTTGAGGAAAGTTAGTGACAATATTTGTAGAAAAAAACAAAGATGGGCAAATGAAAAAATATGGATTCCAAGCAATTCCGGGTTATCAGCCAGTTATTTATAAATTCTTTTTAAAAACGTTTGGTAACGGTCATGGTGAAGTATGAAGTCCCAAAATAATATTTAACATAAAGTATGTTGTATGACTGGATCAGTTTTTCCTGTAGTCGTTACCCAAAATATCTGAAGATCCCCCCCCTTTTTTTTCTTTAGTCATGTGTCTGAAATGTTGTCTTAGCAGAGTCAGTTGGTAGCCAAACCTCACCTGAATGAACTGAAATTCTTCTCATATACACCGGTTAAATTATACTTGATTTCATATTTACCGTTTTCCTGCTGGAGAGAAAAACTGGAAATGGCAGGATTTCCCAAAAACGGTAGAAATATTAATGCAGCATTTGTAAAGGTTATACTATTACCACTATTTTTTTTAAAGTTATATTATATGATTTGTCTCTGAAATTTTTCGAATTGGTTTTCATTCCTATTTATTTATTTACCTGAATCGTATTTTCAAAAGCGTATAAAAGGCAATTTTTCTGGAAATAAATACTGCATGTTACGCACATTCTAAGTAATGTATGGCATTTTCATAAAATGAAAAGGTCTGCTATATGAATAAAAATTGTTTCCCAGAAAATATTCTTCTAACAATTATTTTTAACTCAAATGAAGTTTCATATTCCAGAAATACATTTTTGCAATGAAAGTAGAGAATTTCCTTCAAATAATGGCACTCCATTATTTGCTTCATCAAATATAATGGAAATTGTTTCCTTTTCTCATTTATGGTCCGTTTTTTCGAAAACTCTTTATACAGAGTGCAGGCAGCGGCGTATAGAGGGGGTAAGAGGGTATAGTGTTTTCGGCGTTTAAAAGAAGAAAAAAATTGCATTTATTTAACTATTTTTATGCACATAAAATTAAAATGGAGTTTCAATTTTTAAATTTCCCCTAACTTAAACAGTATAATTTTACTGGAGACTCTCTCTCGTTAACTAAAATAAAATTATGGTCCATTTGCATAAGTATATTTTGTTTTGGGAAAGATTGTCGTACTAGGATCGCCTAAACGTTTTTTAATGCACAGTGATAGGAAAGTAATTTTAATAAAAAATGTGGTAGAATATTCTTGTGATTTATTTATCTTCAAAAAACCGTATTTACTTTTTTAAGAAACATATTTTAAAGTAGAAAAATAGCTTTTTTAAATTTGTGTCATCAGTTCAATTAAAAAAAGTGTTTTCCCAAAGTGAACCACTAGTTTCCCAAATCGGACAATAAATTCTTTGAAGCGCAATCAAAGTAAAATTATTTTTTGGTTCTGAAATTTACATCAACACACAATATATGAAACCAAGTGTGACTTTATATATACTGTATCATTTCTTCTTCTTTTGTCTCCTCACATATGATACAAAACCACTACTGAGTCTTAGTCTTTTTTGAACCAACGTTTGATATCTTTAACGTTCATTTATTGGTTTTTCTTTTCTTTGGTTTGTTCGTCTTTCAGTTTATGAGAACTACTAAAAAACTACTTCTAGTAGTACTAGAGCTACTTCTATTAGATAGAAGTTCATTCAAATGTGCTACATTGGCACATTTAGCTCCAAATGGGATATGTATGGTAACCGAGAAGAAAAATGATAACTACTCTTTTTACCACCACAAACTGGCGCCAAGAATAAAATACACACACACCAGCGATGAATGAGTTTTACGGAGAACACGAACTCATGGGTTCACAATCTCCGAACCTTGCATGTAACATCTATAACCCTGGCTGGTGAATATAATTAAGTACGATTCCCTGAAAGGTAAATTAAGGTTAGAGCTGAAAGGAAAGAAATTGGTATTTATGTCCGAATAAATACCTCATTCATTCATCTCCATTCTCTACTTTCATTCGTCCTTTCGTTCACTCACGCATGCAACAAGTTAAGTGGGGAAAAAACCTTTAGAATTAAATGAATTTTGGTTAATAATGGGGCAACCTGTTACCTGATTTTTACACTGGTGGTAGCGACTTCACGTCTGGTCTGGGTCGTTGGCTTAGGTCCATAGAGGCGGGGTTAGCCTTCCACGTAAGCCCTGTTTTCAGGGCTCACGTGGAGCCGTGGTTCAGCTAATTGGCTTTCTTCCGTTGTATGTTGCATCTCCTACTTCCGTCGGATTCCTCCTATTCGAAATGGATCTTCCCTAGCACAACCAGTTGCTGTATGACCACCGTAAACTAGACATTTTGGCAGCTACAGTTCTCACAGACAGTACTAGTGATTTTACTTGCTTTCTGGATTCTTTCTCTAATTCGAGATAATAGTCTAATTGATTTTAACAGTCCAACTTAGATAACTGTTTGTGATCCAATCAGAACAACTTTCAGATAACAACAAAAAGTAAATCCACTAAAACCGTAACTTCAAGCTATTTTAGTGAACTGTACACACACAAGCTTTCTATCTGAGGATACTGTAGCTTATTTTGCTTCTTATATTATAACAGCGTATGGAATAACACTCTTTTGTTAAAATATGTAATTGATATCTAAATGTAAACAAACAATTGGTTCTTTAGCTACAGCCACGTAGCGTTTTCAAAAAACGATTCTACAACCCAGATTTAGATCATTGCAATACAAGCTACCTATTTTAGAAAGCAAATATTTAATAAAATTCAGGTTACGATAAAGGTCCAATCTAAGCGACGCACAGTGATGAAACATGCGAAAAAGTTGACCAAAATTGTTAAATATTTAAATTATATAATTAATTGTAATAAAAACTTTTGGATATGTTGAGTAGGCGTAAATTTTAAGAAATTATCAGTTGAGGAAGATATTAAAGGACATTTATAAACAGCTCTTACAGTATAATCAGTAGAAATATGAATTAAATAGCAGCAGTTGACTTCCGCTCACTTGTTGTATTGCCTTCATTCATGGTTCGGCTTGTCAACCACGAGACCTATTTGCAATTTAAATTTATCTTGGATACTTTTTTATCACTTCCAACAGCATTTTTATTCTCGCTCCCCTCTCGCGTTTGTCGTTTACATAACGTAAGTATATAAGGAAAATATAATAAGCACTAAAAGAATCTAATCCGGCAATCTAGCGTAGACACACTGTAAAAAATATCCGTTTTTTTCCCGGTCTTTTTCCGTATATTTGACGGTTTAAAGCTGTTTTGTTGACAAAACAGTTTTTCACCGTTTTCCGCTCCAGCCATAAACGGTTTAAAACCGTCAGTTCAAATTCTATTTTTCGTCATACGGTATTGCTTTCCATATAACTTTCCCTTTTCTTAAATGTAATTTTATTACATTCATTTCATGTTTTTAATAGGATTCCATCTCCGCTATTGTTTACACATGTTGCAGTAACCTGTTGTCACTCATGAAAGCTAACCTTAAAACAGGTGTTCTGGCAGTAGTTGATTTTTACACCACTAGGTGGCGCCACTAGAGCTATAGTGACTTTAAAACTCAAATAGATTATTTTTACTTCATCTTTTGAAGTCTCCGGTGGTCTAGTTTTTAGAGCGACTGCCTTTTATTTCTATAAACGCGGTTTCGATCCCCGGCTCGGAGGAGTTAGAAGTTTTGTCACCATCTTGCATCGAAATCGTCCAAGTAAGTTCAATTAAGAATTATATTAATTAAACTAATTGAAATTAATAATTAAGCCTTGATTAATTAATATTCCTAATTGATAATACACATCAGCACATTTCAACTCGAACAGAAGGAGGAAAACAACTCAACTCAGTCGATGACGTCACTTACTTCGATGTCTTAATTTTTACGGAGAAAACTTAATTTCATACGGTAAAAAACCGTTGTGACTACGGATTTACTTCGTAACTTTTACGGGAAAAACTTGTTCCTGTATGGTAAAAAACCGTTGTTCCTACGGATTTACTTCGTAACTTTTACGGTTTTGCACAACCAACCCAGCTGCCAGTTTAAAACCGTAAATTTTACGGGAATTTTTTTACAGTGCAGTTCTAATTGTACATACTTTTCAATGACTGCTTTAAACAAAATTTAAAGCTGTTAAACTTTTTGCTTGTGGTTGGACACAAATTTAATTAGACATAAGCATTTGCTGTTATTTCGAATTAAAAATTTTGACAACTAGTTTTCATGTCTGTCGGATTCAAATCGGTTATCTAGTTTGTCACATACACAGCTTCTTGTTTTTAATTTGTGTCGATTTCTGAACGAACGTAATGATCTACAATATCGAGAAGACGGTCGTGGATTTTCCACAGTACAGCATACTATTGTTCATCTCGATTCCGCAAAAAATTAACTTATTGGAACAAGCAATGTGACAAAAATGCTGGAATCTGTAGCTGTTAGATCCTCGAAGAGTTGTATATATTCAAATTTTTCGAGGAACTGTCAAAGTTCAACTGTAAACTAAGTTCCATATCGAAAACAAGACAATTACTTACAGCTTTGAAAAGAATTCAGAAGTTTACGGAAATTGCATGGCGACCTGCATGTCGTTAACATGTCGAAAAGTACACAAAAAAGGAGGGAAATATATTATGCTATCAATATAATTAAGTTTTACGGCTATACCAATATATTTTTAAAAACCCTTTTTGGCCATCATTTTCGTATATTTCACTGCCGTGCGACAGTCCAAATACCCCAACTCTCCCCTATTTCTTACTTATCGGCAGCAATTCAATCACATTTTTCAATTCCTATAGACAAGTTATTTTTTAAATCGTGAATGGCTCCGATAATTAAAAATTTCAACATTTTAATATAATTAAAATTTGTGCTCGTTCACAAATTTAAATTTGTTATGCCTGCTGGTGTGGTGCGGAGGTTTGGAAGGGGGTGCCAGTTCAGGTGTCGTCCTCGTCACCTGACCGCGGTTCAAACTTACGAGGTCCGCCCAAAATAACCTTCTTGTTGCTTCAAATCAGGACGTTAATGTGATTTAATTAAGTTAAATTGGTTACCACCAATAACGCCTGGGTTTGAACTAACTTCCATTGTTATTCAGAAGGCTTATGTAAGCCGAACGTCGCGTTGGTAGAGATTCACCCCACCTGGTGCTATCTCACTTCATTCTACAGTATATGAATTTTACCGTCAACAATGGACACGATAACCTAAGCGAGCAAGCATGGAAAGAGAGAGACATTTGACAAAGTTAATTTGTTGAAGAAAATGATTATTTAACCACAAAAAACACGTAAGATAACATAAGTTATGTGTTACCCATTGCAGACAGGTACGGCGTCTAATGTGATCCGATCTCGAAATTGAGGTTTAGGAAATCCAGTTAACGAAGAGGATAGCGGCTGAAATTCGGACACAAATGTGTATATTATACATCCATTCAAAGCCCTAATCATATTACACTATAAAAAATAAAGTTTTATGTAATTAAATAAGCACAGAGTTGGAAAAAATGAAATGACATATAAAGTGAACCAACCTGATCTGAGTGTTCTAAAAAGCTACCTGTCCTCAAAGTGTTAAAGATATATAAGATATCTACTGGGGTAAGGCAAAAAAGAATAAAGTACATTTATTACACATAAAACTCAGTGAAAAGATTTAAACTCGATATGGTCTTTATGGAAATAACCCCCTTCAAATTGTATACACTTGGCTCAACGTCTGTCTCAGCTCTGGAACATATTATAGAATACACTCTTTCACATTTTGTTTAGAACCATCTCTGCCTTTTTCAAAATATCATTTTGGTGAGTGAAATGTAAAGATCCGCAGTTACTATTTCAGGCGAGAGAACAAAAAGATATCACACGATGTTATGTTTGGAGTGTATGGAATATAGATTACTGCACATGTTCAGTATTTTGCCTGGTCAAACATTATCAGCAACTGTTGAAAAATGAGTGCATGCTTCATCGCGACACCGGCACCAACCAGATATATGCACGTCAGAGAGTTTTTATTTTCCTTCGAATATATTTACTTTAATTCTTCAATACTTTCCTGATATACTTCCCAGTAACTGTTA
This sequence comes from Araneus ventricosus, assembly GCA_013235015.1. Lineage (NCBI taxonomy): Eukaryota > Metazoa > Arthropoda > Arachnida > Araneae > Araneidae > Araneus > Araneus ventricosus. The sequence goes on from BGPR01000320.1 coordinate 618,822, forward strand.
TATTAAGATGTACTTCATGTTGATAAATCATACAATGATAGTCGAAGAAGAAATCACCATTAGCCTTACTGCCGATCGAAGAACTTTTTGGCTTTAAAGAAACAGGTGATTTGCAAACTGTACTCGACTGTTTGTTTTCCTGATCGTTATGATAAAGCCAACTCCAACCTCCAGTAATGATGGATTTCAGGTAGGATTCACCATTCTCCAAGATCAGACTTTAAAGCTCGCTTTATTCAGGGTCAGTGGTGGCTCGTCCATTAGGTCTGCAAATCTGCAACGCCCCCCCCATATGATTTTTTTCTTTGGTTTTTAATCTTACTTGGTTATTTTTGCACATTGAGAATTCGCTGAACAACGATAATAAATAATAAAAAAATAAATAAAAGCGAATAAGAAGGCAGAAAATGAATCAACTAGTAGAAGATACACAGGCCTAGGGCCTCACAGCGATTAGCCCCCAAAAGCATCAAAATTCGCTCAATAAGCATCGCTGAGTGACACATCGGAAAGCAATAAGCCGCTTCTTCTCCCTTTGAACTTAGCGGTGGCTTTGTAGAAATTTTTCCAGTTCAGGTTTGAAGCTTGGCCAACTTTTCTCTCGCACCTTTCGCCTTCGCTCTCTGATTTTTTTTATTTTTTTCGCGTAATGTTTTACAGTTTCGTTTTTGCCTTTTTATTTCTCCGACAGGATGGCATCTGGTTTAATACATATTCGTCTCCTTTTGTTAGAAGTCTCTCATCTGAAAAAAGACACATCAGTAATTTCCTGAAATACAATTCAGGTAATTGCAATTACAAATTTTGGACTATTCTGAGCTTGAGTTTTTGCAAAGGTTTGACAGAAAAAATTGTTTGTATCACTGCCCGTTTCTGCACTTACGAGCCGCCACTATGTAGAGTTAGCAATTTTGGATACTGCTCAGTAACGGATTCCGAGACTACCACTTTTGGACGATTTTACACCGGAAAGGGGTGACAGGCGATGAGTCATATGAATGCAATTCCCGAGTTCTTTGTTAGATCACGCTCAGTAAAATGTAAACATCACCCTTCCATTCTTCACTTTCTCCCTATTTTGATGAAAATAACTCCGCCCGGCGCATGCGCAAAAGCGCGGAGGGTTTCCGAATCCCTTTCTATACAATATTATCTACCACAGGCGCGTCACATATTCCTGGTTGTTGAATGAATGAAAGCAATATTATTGGATGCTGAAAGCATTAGCATGTGAAATGAGTAGCGCCTCCGCAAGTTTATCGAGCGTTATTTGGTAATCTTGTCCAACAATAGCAGCAGCTGCATTTAGCCTATTCTCATTCATTGCTGTAAAAGGAGAACCCGAAACGCCCTGCTTTATGGTCATCTCCAACCCTGAAATTTGAAACTCAGCTGATTGTGACAGGACATCTTCATCAGATGCCTGCTGTAATAATTCGTATGCTTCCACGAGGGATTTCCAAAAACGACAGTAAAATTTGGAACCTGAACTCAAGATGAATCAATTCCATTTTTAATCGGCGAATGATGATGAATCGTTATTTGTCGTTTCTGCGTACTAAAGCAATGTATTTATGATTCTGATATTTTTCATAAATTTTTTAAGAATTTTTAATTGCATAAGATGTATTTTACAATTGTACCTTTATCAACAACATGCAAATAAATAAATTTATTCTCAATTACTTTTTACTTACATATATATTTAATCAATATTAAATAAAAATAATTTGAGCTATACATTGTCTATTGTAAAGCATATGAAGCTTAACTTAAAGTTAATTTAAAAAGTTATGAATAAATCTTACAAAATTAATATATCCTATATCATATTTAGAGAAGTTGGAACCTTAAGTCCGTTAACAGTAACCCTGTTACTTCGATGTATCTTTTCTCAAAATCTGTTATAGATTCATGTTTGAAATTTTTTATACAAGTAAATATTATACTATACTTTACTATTACACTTTCTCATTTAATATTATAATAATTCCTCATTATAATTAAATGATTTTTGAAAAAAATTCAAAAATTTATTTTTTGCAAATTCTTTTATGTCAAAACAAAAAATGTGAAATTGACCTTTTCGATGTATATTTTCTCAAAATCTGTTATAGATACATGTTTGAAACTTTTTATACAAGTAAAGTATACCTTTCTCACTATACTTAAATTAGCTTTTTTTTTTAAAAAATTAAAAACTTTATTTTTTGCAATTTTTTGTGTCAAAATAGGGTAAAATTTCACTACGTCCAATTAAATATTTTTTAAATTTATAAAAAATTAAAAATTAACCAAAAGCTCATTTCAGTATAAGAAGAAAGGTGTACTTTACTTCTATAAAAATTTCAAACATGTATCTGCACCAGAGTTTGAGAAAAGGTACATCGAAGTGGCCAATTTAACATTTTTTGTTTTGACACAAAAAGATCTGTAAAAAATAAATTTTTGAATTTTTTAAAAGAAATAATTGTAGTATAATGAGAAAGATGTACTTTACTTGTATAAAAAATTTCAAACATGAATCTATAACAGATTTTGAGACAAAGTACACCGAAGTAACAGGGTTAGGGTTAATGGATTTAGGGTTCCAACTCCGATTAAGCTTTATTAATGGTTAATTTTAGAATTTATGAATAAGTCAAAGAAATGTAATTCATAGACATAAGAATCTTATTTGTTTCTCGACAAATAATATAAGTTGACAAATATGACAAAGGAAGGAAAAAACAACTATATTCCAGCGCCACTTCCTCTCATTACACTACCGACGCAGTGTCTAATGGCTCATTTCTTCATATGGAACCTCAAATTGAGAGAAAAAGAACGAAAGAATTCTGGAAATGCTTAGGTTGACAGTTCTAGGATTATTTCCTCTTTCTTATTACATGATCTGCTGACGATGCTTTACGACTGACATTCATCAGACGGAAGGAAGATTTCTTTGCGTGTTAAAAAAATTAACGCTTATAAAATAGTGGAAAGCAGCAATTCGAAAGTTTCAAATATAACAATTTTCACAACTTTCTATGAGTTTTTTTTTCTTTTGTACTTTAACAGATCTTTTAGTAAACATAACTACTTTTATAAAAAAAACTGTATTTTTGTATTTTTATTTATCCAATAACAAAAATAGTACAGAAAAAGTGTCACGCCTGTATTTTACGGGTGAATGTAGCAATGTAAATTGACAGTTATTGTAATCCTACCGACGCAGCTTCGTTAGACTGTCTCGCTTTGGGATTAAGTCCTATAGATGGCGGGAACAACGACAATAATCCGGACTAAATAAAGGTGAATTTCGTCCAAATCATGGACACATTTCAGAATTCCAGTAACAATTTTATACTTATATCTCACTGAAACTCTCTTACACTCCTGAAAATATGAACCTAAATGTTCATGTATTCATGGCATGTTTCAATTTAACGAATTTAACTTCGAACTGTCACATTTGCTTTGTTGGTTTAACTTTTCTTTTTTAAGCTACACTACGATTATTAGACAAGCATTGCCTAAATTTGAATCACAGTCAATTGACTCCCGTGAAGTGCAAAGTAGGATGCTGTCATCCAAATTTGGGTTACAGCAACATTCGTGTAGCATTAGGACCACGTATACAGCAGAATTTTGGTGGATCAGTATCTCGTACTCTCTACTTCCCAAACCCCGAAATCGATATGCCATTACTAGACTATAGCGGCAAGGGAGATATTAAAAATCATGGAAGGTAAGTTTGTGAAGTGTTCTTTTACACATTCATTAATTTCATTTGTGTGGAATCTCTTATGGAGCATAACCTTTCTAGTTTCAATATAAATTAAACAGTTAGCGTTATTCAAAGTTAATAGAGTTATTCTGACTGAATTAAGCTACACATTAAAAGTCCAGCAGTTACAGACACTTTTTTACTCTCAATAATGCTAAGCATATAAATAGGAAAGTATGATAATCGTTAAAAGATTCAACCTAGAGATTTTATTGAATCTCCGTGATTTAGATCTTTTTGAGTCCGAAAAAATACATTTTTTTAGAGTGAGAATAACTTTCCTATTTTTCAGCCTTGTGCTAGGTATTTGCCTTCCATGGGAGTGGGCGGTGAGGCCGACTCTCATGTGTAGTCCTCAATTCGAGAAATAGTTCTCATTTTTTTTTTCCTCAATTGGAGATAAAGTGGCTTTATACCAAGCATACGTCTCAAACATACCTTTCTGCTAAACCTAAACTAAATCTACATTTTTTAAAATTCTGTTTGCCTGTCTGTCTATCTGCCAGCAATGTAATCAAAATGAAACGAGTTAGAGCTATGAAATTTCGTACTTGGTCTATGCCCCGAAATTGTAGACCTATGTTGAGTTTTGGGAGAAATCCGTCAAAAGGAAGTTGAAAAAAAACTCAAACTTTTTTCGTTATAATACAACATTTTTTTCTATACGAAACTGCTTAAAGTCGAGCGATGTTTACCCAAGTATCACCCAGTTTGGGATTAAATTTTGTTGTCGAAACGAAATTGGATTATTAAAGTTTTTCTTATGCTTTCAACACGAAATCCTTCATTCCTGAAAGTTGGACTATCGATCTTCATGACAAAAATGTACTCTCCGAAAATTGACAAATTTATATTAAATCGTTCAGACGCAAGTTGTGATGAGTGGAATTTTCATAATACGATAGAAATATTAGTAACTTTCTAAATATAAGACTACATTACTGTTCAATAAAACACATCCTATGCTTTAACATGAATCTCCTTTCGAAGTATGTTCCTTATTTATTATTTTCGAAATATGCTCTAATTCATTTTCTATCTCAGATTGTAAGTTTAGATTTTTTTTAAATCTAAAAATAAAAATTAAATTTCTATGAAATATTTTTATTGAAATCAGATTTAAGAAAAAATCCTACTTTACAGAAAATTGCGCTCCCCCGCATTTGTTCTTTTTAGTTTGTCTATTTTTATAAGACAATTTAATAAGACAATTAAATGACGATTAGACGATTAAGTATTCTTGTTTTCGTTGTTCTAGGCTTGGATATTACTCTGATTTATTGATTATTATTCTATTTTCTTCTAAGTTATTATTTTCTGAAACAAGTTCCTGTTCAAAACAGACGAAAGATAGTTGTTTACAGATTTTAACATAATTGGTTTCATTTTCCTTACTTTCCTTTGTTTTAACCTTATGCAATTGATCCGCATTTGCATATTTTTTTGAAAGCAAATTCCACTTTTCTCTTTTACTCTCATTTATTTAAAATAAGAGATTAAATTTCTGCTTTTACTATTAGCGTACTGTATATTTTCGTCTTCATTTGCGAGATTGTGTTATTGGGAAGAGATATCTTTACAAACTTCTTAACTTGATTTCTTTCATGCTGGTAAAGATAAAATTTTTAATCGTTTTTTCAATCACTTCTCAATGTTCTAAAAGTATGAAAACTCTGTATAGCTGTAGAATCCCGTTGAAAATAAAATATTCTAGTTATTTTGGAACTTAATTATCAATTAATCATTAATTTTAATTCAATCTTGATTCCTTATAACAGTTGACATCTGTTTGTAAATATGATTAAAAATTGATCACAAGATAGTTTAATAATTATAATAATGAAGTGTAAAATATAGTTTGTAAAGAGTAATAAATAGAAAAATAATAGTAACAAAGAATTTTTTAAAAAAAGACACACTTTTATTTATTTACTAAAATGTAGAAAATAGTTTGTTATCAAAATTCTGGTAATTAGAGCAAAAATCGTAAAAATGTAATTTTCTATACAAAAGTAGTTTTTTTACGTCAAAAATATTAGACGTGAAAGCTTTTTAATCCCGAGCAACGCCGGGAATAACAGCTAGTGTATTATAAATGTGAAATAAATGCATTATAAATGTGTAAAAAATATATTATAAATGTGATTGAAATTTCAATTTAATTAAGAATATATACACATAGCATTAAGAATATATACACATATCAGCGCCTCACAGTTTTATAATTTTTGCTTCGACCTCCGGTTTTTTAACAAAAAAAATTATATGTTTTCTACTTTTTGATACAATAACAAAAGCTTGGTTTTTTTTACTTTTTATTTTATTATTTAGATGATTGTAATAATATTTTTCAGTATTTGCGAGACTCCAAAGTTCTAATAGATTCTGATACCTAGATTCTTATCACTACAGATTTATGTACATACACCATATGAAACTTTCAGAGTTCATACAAATAGCTTCATTATTTCATTGTTCATTGTACTCATTTATTGTTTAATTTAAGTTTGATTAGATTTCAATCTGGCCAAATATATTTATTGAAACAGGATAGCGGATAATTCGGATTTTATAGATCGTTGGCGGCGACCGAGCATTCCATTGATAAACTACTGAGGGATCTTAACCCATTAAACGCCAAAACTATAAGGGATGAATTTTTTCTATACGGATAATATTAATTGTTGATTTGAACCTATATAACATTAATTTATAGTAAAATTGGCAAAGATCGTCTTAGCTTTCGAAAAATCGAGTGTTGCGTTCACGCAACGTCAGCGGAATAATAGTACGAATTTTAAGTGAGTTGAACTGAACATATGAGGAAATATCTTAGAGTTGAAAGCTGGAAAACTATATTAGTTCTGATGTGTTTTGTAAAGCTATAAATAGCATAAGGTAAGTAATTTATTATCAAATTTTAAGATATTTTTCTTTTAAAAGTAACTGATTATTTGCAATAAATAGCTTCTGGCACGAAACGTTTACTACAATCATGAAGTACATTATATTACAAACTTTGCATCAATAGACAGTCAGATTATGCCTATAATGCAGTCCACTGTTTGCTTCGAACTTTATAAAAAAAAGCCCACCTACTCCATATAATGGCTTTTGAATACTGAACATACTCTCTTTCTGTTGCTGATCTATAATTGGATAATAAATCACCACTTTCCTTTCAAAGTGAGAGTGCAAAAGAAATAAGCAAATTCACTTCTAACATCCAAGAGAGATTTTTTTTTACTTTCAGTAATAAATAATATTAATATTTCCGACGCATTTCTCAAGATTACGTCCACTTAATTAGTAATATTGGAATTTCTGTATTTTTCCACGGATACAAATCCTGTAATTGACTGCAAATTGTCGCATAAATCAACTCCTCCCTTTTTTGTGTTATACTGTTCAATAGGACGAGATTGTGAGACAAAATTTTTTTTTCATCAACGTTCTTGAATAACGGGCCTGCAACATTGTAAAGCATTGTTATGATTATTCAAAATATTATAATTTCTGCTTCTTCGCCACCAACTTTTGATTTTCTGTAAAAATAACAAAAAAAACACGATCATCAAAAAATATTTGAAGAGCATCTTCTAAAGTAAAATATTTCGTTTTAATTATTTCTTTGCTTGCCGAAGGAGAAAAATTACCACAGTGTCAAACGGTGAGAGTAAGTGACTGAAGTACTCTTTTTCCGCTGACGTTGCGTGAGCGCAACACCTGTTTTTTTAACCCCCTCCAGAAAACCACAAACAACTGATTGATGGAATTTTGTGATAAGCAGTGACCTTGACAAACAGTAGATCACCTCTAACACTCATGTTTCTCTAGCTGTATTTTTTCTCCGGAAAGACCAGGTCAGAAATTTTCGTTAAAAAAGGCATCAAGTACGGAACACGTTTTTAAAAATAAAATTATCGTTAAAGGCAAATATTTTTTTACTGAAATATTCTCCATATTATACCCTACTCAAAAAAACTATTAACAAAAAATTTGTTAGGCAGATAATTTTTAAGAGCATTTATTTTGACCGTTGCGTCAACGCAACGTCAACGTTTAAAGAGTTAAAACATTCTATTCAGTTTCAACCCTCGTCTGCTATGTGTATATGTCGTCTGCTATGGAAAAAAGGTATTTTAACCTGATATGTATGTGACAGCGACATTGTTTGTTAAAATCCTGCAAATAAAACTCGTCGGCCTGAATGAAAAAGAGAAGAATCTTTATGTAATATATATTTTCTTAATGAGTAAAATCAAAAAGAATATCTATGGATGCTTTTTTTAGAAATCTCAATCAGCTGTCAAAGAAGCAGCCTGCAAATGCAATTTGGATGTTAGTAAAGAATCTGAGTTATAGAAAGTAAATCGAAATCCAATACTGAAGAAATGGAAACTGATGAATCCTGCAAGAGCGATGGAACTGCAAAATCCAGAATTCGAGTTTCTCTGAAGATAGATGAAAAAAAGGATTCATTATGGATTCTCTTTTGAATCTCTGGGTTTATTTTGTTTTGTTTTGTTTAAATCAGTATTTCTCAATCTCTGTTATGCATCCCGCGCCCCATGAATAAAATGCATTTGAAATTTTCGTTATACCAAACAAATTCTCTCAAATTCAAGTGAAATGTTTTTTATAAAACTTGTTAGTTTTACCTGTGGAAGTTGAGCACCAAAGGAAACAAGTAAATAAAATATTTCGATAGTTTTGATAGGTTTATTTGAATCTTTTGTGACGTCTGTGCCAATGTTTTGATGAGATAAATGGATATGGCAATCGGTTTTTTTAAAAATATATAGTTACTGAAATTTTGATATAAATAAAACAAATGAATAGAATAAAATCAGACAGATTTAAAAAATAGACGAAAAAGGTCTTGAATACTAGTGTCAATAATGCACATAAATTTGTTCAACCATAACCGGATGTGGCATTTTTTTTAAATTATATAATTATTATGAGTCTGATATAAATTAAACAAATGAACAACAGAAAAAAATCTGACAAATTTTTTTTAAAAACAGATTTTAAAAAAACGTTTATGTAAGAGATCCTGCATAATAATGTCCATTTGTTTGTTCAATTTGTATAATTTGTGCATTATAGATATTTTTTCTATCAAACTGTACACTCTAGGGTAAAGTGATCCTATTCGCTCCCGATACTTTTGTTACAATGCTTACACAGGAAATTGTAAATACAAGTACATGTGAATATCTTCAATAATAAAACTAATTCATTGACACATTAAGTCTTCTAACGTCTTTCCACTCCTTACATGCATCTATTCTTCCTTACTTTGGCAAATACTATTAAAATTATCATTTTCTTATGCTAAACTTAGAGTAAGTTAATATGCAATTTCTAAATGATTTCAATTTAGATGTAAACAATATGAATAATAAAATATTAATTCATTCAGTTACCGAGATATGCGAAGCAAGCCACATCATTCATGCGCATTATGGAATGTTGTCCTTCTTTAACTCTGTAAATGACAAATTTTAAATTATCTTCCCATGTCTATCCAGTTGTAGAAGAGACATTTCGAGACGAGTAATTACAGAGAGAAAAAACTGCTCATGCAGGAAGTCTATCCTAGTGATTTTTTTGTTTATAGTGCCCGTATAAATTGTAAATGATGATTGCCCACATTAAACAGCGAAATGGCAAAAGGAAAACTTTTTAAAAAAGAAAGCAAACATTTCTAATTTCTGGCTTATAAAATTAATCTTTGAAGCATGTAACAGGAAATGGACACTTTCTCATTTGAAATTCAATGCCGATTATATATATATATATTTTTAAAAAATTACTACCCACATCAAAATCAGAGAGGGAAATGAGGTAATTTTCAATAAAAAAAGCACTGAGTTTCTGATTAATGAATCAGAACTTTCATTTTTAAACATGCTACTGAAACTTGATACTTTCTCATTTTTAAACACTTGCTAATTGTATCTTTAAGCATTAATAATCAAAATTCTATAAAAAGAAATGAATAGATAGAAATAATTAATGACCACATTTAGATAAATAACATGAATATCTGTATAGAAATAATTAATGAATATGTTTTGAGAAATAACACAAACTTTCGTGCTTCTTTTAAATAACTCAAATCAAAGAACAAATACGGAAATAACAAATCTTAACTTAGAAAAAGAAACATAGCACACTGTCAGGTAAACTGACTATTCTTAACGATACCCAGATAAATAAGAGACAATCCTTAGAAAGCAATATTAATGATACGAGAAATCCTGACTATCATTAATACAGCTTATCTAATTGATGATAGGAAATAAAATAAGTAAAAGTGCTTTCAAAATAAATAAACCAATAAATAAAACAGATATATTGAAAGCAAGATAAGAATAAAAGGAAAAAAATTATACGGAAATTTTTGATGTTTATGTCTTTCGCGTTTGTTATCAGAGTGCTAAGACGCACAGAAACTACCGGGAAAATTGTGATCAATATATCATAGTTTTACGAGTTTGTTCGTAGTTTGAAGTGAAAACAGAACATTATCTTTTCATAAGCCTAAATTGAAGTCTATGAAGCGCTTCTGGTAACATTTATAAATCTAATTACGTTTTCGTCTAAACTCACGTTCAGGCAATAAAACTGGAATTATTTTCATAAATACTGCGGCTCCTTTTGCATAGCTGGTTCTGGAATTACATTAATTTTGAAATTAAGAATAATTTTGATTTCTAATTACATTAATTTTGAAAACATTATGCAACAGACGCAGTTAAATGAGACCTTTAAGACTGTAGCAGATTTGTCGCATTGTAAACATTCACGATACAAAAAGGTCACAATATGACATCTATCAATGTAATGGTTAAATTTCTCATATTCGAACTTTCCTGATGTCATAGAAAGGACGTTTCTTAAAGCTGCATAAAATCTACACATTTAATATTCTCAGTTCGATTTCATTAAAGAAATTAATCTTCGGTTCATTATTTCATTTTACGAAAGCAATGCGAATTTAGATATCACTTATGGAATGTGTTTATACAAATCTTGCCGAAGCTTGAATAAAAGAGCAAAAAAAAGTGTCTTTATTTATCGCTACTCACTATTTCTTGTAAACTTAAAGAAACGATGTATAATCATCCTGGATTCTTTATATAAATATATAAAGGAATATAAATTATAAAGGGATATAAAAAAGGAATCCTTCACAAGCACACAAAATAAAGGTAATCGATAAAACATTTCGATCCAGTCTGAATCAGTTGACAGTTTTCAGCAACAAAGAAATGAAAACATCAAAACCAGTTTAATGCAGTGTATAAAAATAGAAAACATTAAATACCATCTTAAATTGAAGTAAATAAGTGTGTCAATTAAACGTGTGAAATTTCTCTTTTTCTGTTTACAGAATTAAGTGAGAACATTCTTCAATGTAACTATGTAACTTTTCTTCTGCCCTAAATCTTTCTGTGTAATTTTTCAACTACGAGTGCTTCAAAGTTTTAGGAATCCGTTTTAATTAAACTGGCAAAACCGTACTTCTGCAAAGTACCACAACTAGTCAATGCATTTTAGAATAATTAATTGCGAATAATCGATTTACATATCATCTGAATAATTGATCAGAATTTACTAACGTTTTTTCACAAATTTGGGATATTTCAAACTCATTTAAGGTTATATTCATTTGTTTTATGTGGATTTTTTATTACTGTAACCAGTGACGAGTACGCAAAATGCTACGACCAACCGCATCGCAGGTAGATTGCGTAATACGCATTTCTGTGTCACTTAGAGATATAAAAAGAACTCCATAATATGAAACAGCGTTCGTATCAAATACAAAGTTTCATCACAGAGCGTATCGATAACTTTTGCTTGATTGTATCAGTTACCTTCAGGTTCATATTCAGTAGGATGTATATTAGCGACAGGATATGCTTCGTAGTTTTCCCCGTTCTATCGACTTGAGTTATCACTGACTACAGTGAAATCTGTGAATAACAATAAACCTGCATATAATGATATTTTCTTTGGTCCCGTAGGAATTCCTATTCACTCAATGTATTCTGAACCTTCCTACAACGATAAACACTTTTTAGATGCACCTGTCCATAACGATAATTTTGCATCTAAACGGCCAATAAACACGTCCGATTTGTGTCATACAAGCCATTAGCAGCAAAATGCAGGAGAAATCGATTAGCAGCTGGAAACGCAGTGATAGTAGCAGTTGAACATTGTACATGTATATATAACTACCACAGAGATAGAATATTGCTAATGTTCCACACATTTGAGATTTGAAAGAAAAGTGCCAAGCAAAAGTGTCAGACAAGCCATTAGCAATACTCTTGTCATTCGGAGGTACATGTGCGGTGTCTAACTGTTATCACTGCAATTCAAGTCGCTTATCGCTTCTCAGGTATTTTGCCTTTAGAGATTTGTCCGACACAGCTACAGCGGGCCTAGAAAACTGGAAAATTACAATAACGATTTTTTCCCTTGAAAAACGACACCACATGATCCAGAATGTGGATAGCAGTAGAATCGGGGGAAGGGGCTAGAAACCAGAGCCTGTTGTTACAGGGAGATAGGGGGGAGGGGCTAGTGATTGGAATGTGCACAGATGTTTGTTGCTTCTATTTTCACGTTCTATAGAACTTGTTCGTTCACAATTAGCGCTTTGTCCTGACCACTTTTTTGTCCTACACTATCATTATAAACAGGTTTTACTGTATTAAACTTTTTGTAATATATTTGCTTTAAAATGTAATCAAATAAATATTAATTAATACTAATGAAATTTTTGAAAGGCCAGGTTTTTACCAGCGTACTTAATAACCAATACAGAAAATGGAGATTGTTTTCTTTAAACCGACGCAAAGGCACAAATATTTCCTACCACTGATATAAAACGACAAATAGAAGGGATTGGTCCTTTCATTGTCCATCTCTGGCAAATGCAAGAGCAGGCGAATAAAACTCGAGTTTATGGCGAAATGTGTTTTCAGAATACCAAACAGAACAAATTTGTTTGATGGATGGTGACGAAAAATCTCATTTCAGCCTCAGGAAGAAAAAATGGAGTTTTCTTCCTTCGCAGACTTCAACAGAAGAACGTCACTTATCCTGTTATCAAAGCTAATTTAACCAGAACATTTGGTTACATAAAAATGTAACCAAATGTTTTCGTTTGACATCAAAAGATACCAAAATTGCATTTCCACTGACAGCATAACACTTTTGCTTTTGTATTTCGTAATTTTTATGTTTTCTGGACATAGCTTAGGAAGTTGTTATCAGAAGAAAACGATTTTTACGTAATTTTGTAATTGAAAAAATTATCTATCAGATCGGACCAGTTATATAGCAGAGCTATATTTCTGTGATTTCGACAATTTTTTAAAAGTAATTTTAATTATTATGTGGGTGATTGAATGCAAATTGATTATTTAATATTTTTCATGGTAGTAAGTGACAACACGCAGTTGAATAAAGAAAATCATTCAAATTATAAATGATTAGGATTTTCTTTCGATGCGAGTGCCAAAGCACAGCCAAATGAGCGAAATAATTAAAAATGGTTATAATATTTACATTAAATGCGAATGGCAACGTGTATGTTAATCTTTTATGGCAATATGACTTATTTTGTGTTATTAATTTTATAACACAGTAAAGCAAATAAATATGTATGTAAGAAAACTAACTCTTTCTGTAGAAGGTTTTGGTCTAAAATTTGCTACAAATCTACAATTTCGGTGTAAATACCGCATGCTAAATTTGATCCATCTTCATCGTTTCTTTTTTAAATAATCGTATTCACATACACATGGAAAGAGATACGCAGAGTTCCAAGAATATTTTTTCTGTCATTTGGTGCCAAACGTCGAAATAATCAAAATTTCGAAGTCAAATTTTGTGGCGCTTACAATTCTTCCTGCGTATGCGAGAAAATAAAAAGTTTTTATTCAGAAAAAACGCATTTCCAGGTAAGAAATTTCGGAAGGATGTGTAAATATTAACTGAATATTTATTACCTGTCTTCTGAGTGTCAAACACGAGTACATTTCTTTTCACCAGCGAAGAAATATCGAAAGAACGCGTAAACATTAACTGAATATTTATTAGCTGTCAGTTGAGCATTATACAGAACTATATTTATTTCCAAAAGTAATAAAATTTTTATGACACATAAGGAACGTGTTCCGCTGGTTTATAAAAGGTCCAAAAAGCAATATTTCCTAAACCTTTTTGGTTCTCGGCGCTCTTCCTGAATTCAGATTTTTTTCCAAGTCATTATATGAGAGATATTCGAGAAATGGTGTTAATCTGCCTATGTGGTATCGCGTCTGCAATGTCTAAAGATTGCATCATAACAGAAAAGTTCGTATGCTGAAACGCTGACCCGTGTAAATCTTGCGCTAAGGCTACGGCCACACGAGCGGTTCTTCGCCGTTTTCTCTCGACGGCAGTTATCACTCAGCGGCCATATCCAAACCAAGGCCGGCCATCAGTGCCGTTTTTGTTAATGTGAGTTCAGTCGTTTGTTTCTGCTTTCTAGTGCAACACAGTGGCGAATTCAAACAGTTGTTTGTGAGAAACTTTTGATACATTGTAAATGCATAATTATAAAATTAATTCCATTTATCTCGTGCTTGAAAACGAAGCAAAAGTGTTTATACTTTCACTAGAGTTTTGGATGCTTGTTATTCTTTTCTGACATTCTTCCCCTTCAACTAAAAAAGTTTCAAAGATAAATTATAGATTCTTAAATATTTCTTTAAAGTAAGAAGGTAATCGAAAGAATTCCAGCTTTAACTTGGGCCATATTAATTCCTTTTACCACCAAGGCAAATGCTTTCGAATTAAGATACAATGAGTAACAAATAAGAGCTTATTTTAGTTATATTATGGTCTCGTTTTGAAGCATCACGAAGACTATTTTGTGGCGGACTTCGTAAATTTGAACCGCGATCAGATGACAAGGACAACACGATCTATTAATTTTTAAGAGAGTAATTATTAAAATTAGGTTGTAATTGGGTAAGGGTTAATAAGTAAATTTATTTTAAACAATTTTTAAAAAAATGAATAGAAGGTAAACATAAATCGAATAAAAGGTAAACATAAAACAAAAAAGCAATATAAAAAGACCAATGAATGAGTTGAAGGACGTGAAAATAAAATTAATGAAATTGCCAACATTTCAACTGAAACATTTAAATCTGTAATATAAAACTGGAAAAAGCTATGGAAGTTCAAGAATCACAAGCTCACTATCCAAGTAGTATTACTTGATATAATTATCTTAAATCTCAAAAACTCAAGAAGAGAACACAACAGGGCCAGATTAATCCTCCTCTTCCCCCCTCCAAAACTTCCAAAGTCGGATTTTTGTATTGATTTTAATTCAATATGTATATAAGCAGTTTTTATATAAATACAGTTATGAAAAACTGAAGTTACAAAACATTTAATTTCTGGTCTGCTTCAAGAAAGTTAATTTCATTATCTAAATTTATAAACCTATTTTTTTAACAAACAAAAAAATTATTTAACAAAATTTGTTTTAATACCTTCCAAATGCTCATATTTAAAGTTTGACAGGAATGTTGACTCATGAGTCAATCAGTCAACTTTTAAAAAAAAGGAATTGACCGCACATACCTGCAAGAGAAACTGAAAACATGAAAAAATTGCTAAGAATAGTGTTTTGAAATTTAAACCAACAAAAACTATTTGCAAAATAATGAACAGTTTATAGGCTCAGTAAAACTGAATAAAACTCAATTTAGGTCACATAAAAATATTTTTTTACTTTTATTATACTTTACTTTATTTTATACTTTATTATTATACTTTACTTTATTTTGTACTTTATTATTATACTTTACTTTATTTCATACTTTATTATTATACTTTACTTTATTATTACTTATTTATAACTTTTAATAAATATAATAATCAATGGGATAGATATTCTGTTGATCACCACATCTTTTCAGAAATCGTTTAATTAAACTTCGCTCTATTACACGCATTTACTTTCCCGAATTTATTTTCTCACGATACTTTTAATTTATGGCAGAAATTGCCGAAAGAGAGTAACAAAAGAAATTAAAATAATCTAAGATTTAGCACTTAGCAGTGATTATTCAGCTTTTACAGACAAACAAAACTCAATTAATTGCACACTGCTAAATTCTTTTAATGAGTTGCCTCAAGACAACTCAATCAGATTTTCTTCTGTTGCAGTTGATCCAAATGGAGAAGTGGCATTAAATGGATCTAGAAACCATTCAAATTTAACGACGTTAACATCTTGAAAGTATTTCTTAAACCAGGTTATAAGCTGAGATAAGCATTTTTCAGAAATGGATTTCTTGCCTCAAGAGAAACATGTTACGCAAACGCAACATCTAGCGGATTTTGTGCAAACCTCTTATTTATCAGTTTGCAACAGCTATGCTTTTTTGACTTCGCGACCTATGAAAGTGAATTAAAAATGTTAATACAATTATGGGAGTTATATAATACCTCACGGCTCTTCTGTAAAAAAGTCGAAAGTCCTCAAAGCGAGGAGGCGCTCAATTTGGAAATCTTTGCCATAAGGCTTTTCTTTGTATTTGAAAACAAAACTGTGAATCGCGTTGATCTGTTACTAACTTAATTAATTGCTTAACATTATGGCTTTATTACGGAATCAAGTTCGAGCCAAAAAATATTTGAATTAAGACAAAAGCCATTTTATTTATTTAAAGAAAAGCACACTACAGAGAAAACTCCATTTACAGAGCAACAAACACACAAAGAACAAAAGCCACAACGAGTAAATAAAAAATGCACTAAAAAATAAAAAGTTGAAAACAGAGAATACACAAAATCATAAAAATTTTGCAAACGCATATATGATTAAAAAAGGAAACACATAATCAAAAAAATATTAAAACATACTATGATTCTAAAAATCGCATTTTTAAAAAAATTAAAAGACCATTTCCAAAAGGCAAGGGTTAAAAAGTAAATAGAATATGTTTGAATTTAATTTTAATATAGAATATGTTTCGTTTATGGCTGTAAACATTTCATAAAAGCGAAAAAGATTATCTAGATTTTTTTTAGCTTTTAGTTATATTAACATCTCGTTTGAAGGAACACGAGGACTACTTTGGGATGAGTCTCGTAATTTTGAACTGTTATTATCTGGAGAAGCTTATCAACTATTCAGTCAAGAGACTGCTTTTAGTGTTATTCCTGTGATGCAATGACTATTTTTGATTTATTTTAGTAGCAAAATCAATAGATAAATCATTTTTAATAGTTTATTCAGGAAAACGTACTGTCTATGACCAAGATAAAGTTTTTCCTTAAATTATTTGAAATTAAATAAAATTAAATAATATAAATTTACTTATAATCGGTCGAAGTAGATTTTAATTTTAAAAACTGGTAAGTGAGAAGTTTTATAATTCATTCATATTTTTCACTATTTTTAAAATATGCTTCGTGTCAATGAATAGACAGATCGAAAACAAAACTTATTCTTTCAGGTTGGACTGGTGTCAGTTTCATAGATTAGAAATATGTTGGGCAAGCCCAAAATAAGCAATGAATATTAGTAAGAAACTGAGTACCAAAAATCTATTTTTATGTGTGGCAATATGAAACTATCGACTCGGAACTCCGAAGAAGTTATACTAGAATTAATTTATTTTTCCACTTCTCGGAGATCTTGACTTTCGTTTTCGTTGAAAAGTTTCTTTCTTTTTCGTACTTAATTTTTGAATTGAATAATTATATATTTTTCAAAACGAAAGTTAATTAGTGTCAATTGATTCATCATTTCTGTTCTCCATGCTTTTTTTTATTTCTTAAGAAATCCTCCAATGTGCATGAGAATTTCTATTACAATCTATGACAGTTAATAAATCTATGACAGTCAAATCCAAGATATTGTTGGCTAGCTAAAAGCCCTCCTAAGACGGGCACAAATCTTCTAATAGAAAAAATAAAAAGGTATTGCTAAATGGCAACTTTATGTAATGAAGAACTGAATTCCACAGGGATCCGAAACCCTAAATTCCGAGAGAAGTCTTAGAAAAGGGGCTCAAATTCGATCCACTCAGGTCTGATAAAATACCTCAGGGAGTCTCTACATAGCGGACGGTGTTGTCGGCGTAGTAAATTTGGTCTTATATTGGACGTCTGAAGAGCCTGAAAAATGGGAACACAATGCCGGTCGTGATCTTCATCATTTAATCGCAGTTGTAGGAACCGAGATTTTATTCCGATATCCAATAGCGTACATACTGAAACCATAATTTCCATTATCATGATTATTTACGAAGTTTATGTTCCATAGATGGAACAAAACTTCGAAAATAAATACATAATGGGTGACTTGGTGCCCTTGGTGAAAACTTATTCAGTGTGCAGTATTAGTGAGTATTGGGATAAAGTTCTTGTTTTCCTTTTCACGTTCTTGTATACGAAGAATAGAAAGTATTGTGATTGTCAAAACTTTTGATCACGAGATTTTTATAAATCTGTTTTTTTCGAATTTTTGAAATTATGTATGTCCGTCCGTCAGTGGAGTCGAAAATACAAAAACGGAACTAGCTAAGCGAAAAAAAATTGATATGTGGTCTTTAGCCGAAAACTGTTGATCTATATCAAATTTTGGACGAAATCCATCGATGAGAAGTTTACTGTCTGTCTGTGTGCATATGAATATGATAACACAAAAATATAACGAGCTAGATGGATGAAATATAGTTTTATCACCAAAATTAAAGATTTTCATTAAATTTTGAATTAAATCCATCGACGGTTGACCGTGTATTCATGCATATATAAAAGCGATAACTCAACATCGAAAAGAGCTACAGCAATAAATTTTGAAATGTGATCTTCACACCCAAATTATAGATATCTGTCAATTTTTGGACAAAAACTTTCAAGGAGTGTAATTGAACTTGGTAACTCAAAAACACAACAAGATGCACAGATAAAATTCAGTGGTGCGTATTTACAACAATATTGTAAACCTGTATCAAATTTTGGATCAGATTGGTCAACAAGAAGATGTTGAAAACGCATACTTGAATCTCGTCATTCTACAACGAGAGTAAACACATAAATGTACTATATTGTGAAAACATACAAGAAAGTTGAGAGGAGAACATCCCCCTCGGTTGTTGATATATGAATCTTTTTCTATAACTTTATGTAAGTACCTTTTTTAACAATATACTAAATGCTGTATCATAAGAATTAATTTGTCCGTTATTATAAATTAGGCGTTGAGAACCAAAGTTGATCAACCAGCAATTTTCGCCTCAACTGAGCTACACATCATCGAAATGAGAAAACAAGGTTTTCTTCAAAACAAGAGTGCATCAAGAGTGTTTTAGCTTCCCTATACCAGACTGCATTTGTTGAATGGTTCTCTTGCGACTTTTATGATGCCTAGCTCAGTTTAGCGGAAGTTGCGAATTTGTCTATTCTGTTTATCAATGCCTCATATATGGTAGGATTTTTATTTTAAAATTAGTAGAAATCTTTCGGAAGAAAGACAAAAATAAAGAAAGGAACATCAATTAAAATTATAACCTTTTTACATTGAAGGGTATCACTAATATTATTAAAGCAAAAGGAAAACTAATTAGTATTTGTGTATGTTAGACGAGAAGTGGAAAGAACATTCGGCATTTGCATTTTGTCCTTTCATTCAGTCACACATTTTTAATCAGTTTAGTTACGTTAACGTAAAGATTTGAAGCAACACAAGATCTATTTTAGAACAGACCTCATAATTTTGAACTGCGGTCAGATGACAAGGACTACCCCTCAGCGGGCATGCACTTTTTAATCCCCTACGTGTGATTTTACGAGCAACAGGCCCAATCCATGGTGAATCTTCAGTGGAATCGGGTTTCGAAATTTGAATCCTCCCTCTCCGAAGATGAGACCTTACCACTAGGCCACCGCGGCAACACACATTTTTAAGAATTTCTTCCAAAATATATAAGTCAACATGAAATTTGCACACAGCACCCTTGAAGTAGTGGCATTTCGCTGAAAGAAGAACAAGGAAGGGTTAGGTTTAGTTATATTAACGTTCCGTTCTGAAGTAGCACGAGGCTATTTTGGGATGGACCTCGTAATTCTGAACCGCAGATGACGAGGACGACACCTGAGTTGGCACCTCCTCTCCAAACTTCCAAGCCACACTAACGGGAGGACGTTTGGCCACTACGTATGATTTAACGTGCAACAGGCCCCATACACGGCGGATCTTCATTGGAATCGGGTTTCGAACCTGAAACCCTCCGGCCCCAAAGCCGAGACCTTAACACTAGCCCACCGCGGCCTCAAAACGAGTTAGGAAGCAAATCTCCTGCTTGATAGAAGAGATATAACTGTAAGCATCGATAAAGGGAATTTCGATATTAGAAATATCATTATTTTGTGTTTATTTGGGAAAGAATTTCATATTGCATTACAAGCGACAAAATTATCCCAATTCTAATTTTCAAGTATCATTATTCATATAATAATTTCTATTCTTTCCATATATATAATAATTTCCATTCATTCCGTTTCACATCGGATGTTCCTTATAAAAAGTCTACCTATTGTAATGGTTCTCATGACAAGACTTCCGGAAAATTTCTGCAGATCTTCACCGATCATGACCCCTAGAACCTAAAACCACCCTTCGTTAAAAAGTTTATATTATATATATATATATATATATATATATATATATATATATATAACGATTTTTCCCATGTTATCTTGTGAACACGATAACTGGAGTGATTTTTATTTCATTTTAACCGGCGTGGGATATGTTGTAAGAATAGTTAAAATCTCGGTCGAGTAGTAGTAGAATCGTAGTTGGTCTATCCAGCTCAAAGGGAGTAAAAATGATGGGGGATTGAAATTTTCATTTCTCCACAATTCCTTTACAATTGAAAATAGAAAGAAAATTCAAATTAGGCGAATTATCGCCTTATCATAAGGAACAATTTTTGCGCTTAAACTTTTTCTATAGCTGCAATTTCTTAGAAGTTATGAGCTAAAAAGTGATTTTCCCTAAAGTTCCTCTCCTCTCCCCCTAACTTAAAGTATCTTTCAGTCTATGCATGTTACCCCTTGTTGGAAAGCTCTCGTCATTTGCAGTCTCTTCCACCCTCTTTCATTCTTGTAGCTCTAATCCTTATATAAATAGGGGGCGAAATGTTATTTTCCTTATATCGCTGGTCTAAAGGAATCTCCCTTTGCCTTCCGGCTTGCAGATGGAGATTCTTTTTTATTTGTGTACCACTATTTTTTATATGTTCATAACTTATCGACTTGCGCGGTCAAAAAAACATAGCTGAGGAAAGATCATTAAAAATTCCTTTAAAGCAAACATTTAAATTATGGTTAAGTATTTCGAATTTATAATTTTTAAAATTCCAATTTATTCAGGCTACTTTAGTTAGATTATAAAGTCCCGTTTCGATGCTCCCGTTTAGGACCGGTAGTAATTTTGAACCGTGATCAGATGACACGGTCGATACTTGGGCGTTTCTACACTCTCCTAACTTCCAAGCCACACAAACGTGGAAACGTTTGACTAACACCGGAAGATTAAATGTGCACTACGCTCATATACACAGTTTCTCTCAAAAATGGAGTTTCTGTGGTACTTTGTCTGCCAAGCCAGCCCGATCTCAAGAAAATGAAGGTAATTATGTATAAAAGATTAGTAATTAGGCGTAATTATTTCCAATTTAATAACAGCATTTTATCTGAGTTGTTCAAAAGAATTTATTTATGTTCGAAATTGATGAAAACTCATCGAATATCGAAGAATCAGAAATTATGCGTTAAATATGAACATACGCTATCATATCTGGCTCAACTGAGATTAGTGAAAGGAAATTGTAGTGGATTGTCGAGTGAAAAATAATTTAAAAGTGATTAATTGTAGTTGTTTTAATTACAACTTTTTGACAGTAAGAAATGCAAATTTTAAATGTCAATTTTAATTATAACTCCAACATCGTATTTCGGAAATACAATTCATTATAGCTTTCTTTTTAAACTTAAATGAACCCACCTTTGACTATAGCTTGCGCTTAATATTAAAATATAGTTTTATAACCGTTAGTTATTAAAATAAAAGTACATTATTACTTTTACTAATTGGCAACTATTGAAGTAGGGCATTAGAGCAAAATATTTATTTTATGATACAATCTATAAATAAATGTAGTTTTTATCATAACAATATAATTCTACCAATAGTTGTAATGAAATAAATGTCTAAATGCAACACAATTAAATTTTTATTGCAATACTTCATCTGCATGAGGATTCCCAAAAATCTTCCTTTCGTGTTATTATGAATGGTAGAGTTCATACTCTATGAGTATAAAGGTTTTTCAAAAGAAGTATTGATTTGTTTTGAAGATATACAGTTTTTCTTCTAAGGCTTTATAGTCTGCATACATATAGTTGGTATTTAGTCTTTTTTAAATTCTAAAGCTAATCTTATAAAAGCTTTAGCATTTTATGCAATTTATGTATTAGATTTTTGAAAAATGAAGCGAACTGCTTGCTGTTTTTTTTAAAATAAAATTTCTGTTAATTTATAAATTTTCTTAATACCGAACAATCTAAAAACTAGTAGGAATTTTATTTTCACTTCCTTGCATTTTATGATGTTATGATGTATATCTTTTCACAAGGATATCCATTTCTCCCGCACAGAATGAAGATAACAATACAATGATTTAACAACAAAGCAATGACTCATTGTAAAGTGAAAATACGAAATGAATTATATCAGCGGTTACATTGAAAAGAGTAAATGCTGTATTTTGTATTGTAGTTAAATACAGATATATTCTAGATGTTTAAGATTTCTTGGAAGCACAGATGCTTATTAATTTTGTTCACGAAGATAAGTTTTATGTTTCGAAATAAAATGAACTAAATATCTACCTAATATGAAAACAAGATTCTCACAAACTGGGTGGACAAACCAGGGATGGGAAAAACCTACCGGTTTAAACCGAAAACCGTTTTTTTTTTGTTTGGTTTATAACCGGTTAATTTAAATCCAATAACCGGGTAAAAAAACCCGCCAAAATCAGCTATCAAAAGATAGGCTCGATTTTAGGTTCGAGTTATGAAGTTTTGAATTTCACCATCTTAGGCCAATCAACGGCCACCGCTTCCTAGAGGCGGACATTGAAATGGTCTAAAATAGTCGTAGTGAAGATTTCATACCTCGATTAGTTTTGGTCGCAGAAGAGTGGAACATTTTCTTTAAAATTTTAGAGTGCCAAAAATATTTTAATAAATATGATTAATAGGACTGGGAGAATGTATAAAAATTTAAACATAGTTAATTTTTATTATTATACATATAGACGCAAATACCATAAAATACGATTATTTACGTCTGTGCTCTATAATTTCTTTTTTTATTTGTATACAATACTTAAAATTTTGTTTAAAATACTTACATATTGTATTAATTACACATTAATTATTAGTACTTATTTTATTAATTACTTATTTATAATCATTACTTATTACATTACTTACTTACTTATCGGTATTACTTATTATATTAATGCTTATTGTATATTGTTATTAATAATAAAATTTGTGTACAAACGTTGTTTCTTTAAAAATAAACGAAAACCGGTTCTTTCAAAAAACGGTTATTTTGAGCGGTTTTACCGCCAGGTTAAACCGGTTGTGGAAAATACCGGAAAAAACGAAAATCGATTGTTTTTGCTGTAACCGCCATCACTAGGACAAACACAGAGAAAGGGAAAAACGATATTTTATTTAAAAAATTCTGATATCATCATTCATATACTATTATACGTAAGTAGGTATCGTAGTAAGATGAAATTATCATAAAAGAATCTTATTTTATTTACTTTGAAAGTAGATAATAATAAATAGTGTTAAATAATACAGCATGAATTGTAGATCAACAAATATTTCTAAACTTAGAAAAGAGGTGAATATAGGCTTGTAACGAAACATTGGCATTAAGAATTGTAATAGCTAAGTAAGAGAATACATAACTGAAGTATCGGAATTTTAGAAAGTCGAAAAACAAAATTAGTAAGTTTGGTGAAAAACCTGCAAATATGAACCTTGGTAGAAAATGAGCCGATGTCCAAACCCATCGATCTAAAAATTATTGCCTCCAATATCTTTAATTCAGTCTGATACCAAATCTGAGAAATTTTTCTAAACGGTCTGTGTCAAAACAATATTATTTTAAAAAGGCCCAAAGTGCACGTTGGCCTTTTTTTAAAAACATTTTGCTTTGATTGTCAAGCTATTGACCCTTTTTCTACCAAGGTACAGATGTAAACATTTATATCACATGTATTTTAGAATTTTCATGCAAAATATTCAAAAGAATAACTCACGTAACAAATAGTAGAATGATGCTAAGGTTTCCAATAAGTCCGATTATCATTATTATGGTATAGATGATGGCCAAAATATATTGCATGTGTAGGGAAGGCGGACTGAACTGTAACCAAAAGGTAGGAGTCACAGCCTTCATTTCTGGATTCAAAATATCTTCCCATGTGAGGATAGTTTTGTTCCATGTTGGAACTGTGAAGTTCCAGTCAGACCGAGATTCGTTCCGTGGCATGGCCCCAAGATTTTTTTATTTTTATATTAATTTTTACTTTTTAACTGCACCCGTCATTCAAAAAACGCGGGTCTGAAATTAGAGTTGGCATTCCCGAAAGTGCGTTGTCCTCGGCCGGGAGCAACAAGTGTGACAGGAACACTTAGTGACAGGGATAATATTCTGAAGAGCGGGCCTTGCGTTTGGCGATCGGTTGCCTTAGTAACTGACGCCAAGTTCAAAGCCAAGAGAAAATCGGGAGACAGCAGTGGTTAGATTATTCGGGCGGAAATGTTTTCCGGAGATTTGTTATCTCGCTTGTGATTCCATTGTTTTCGAGAGTGATCGTATAAAAAAGAGTAACAAAGAAGTTACAGTAAAAATCTAAATTGATTCAATTTATTTCTCGTTTATTTGATAAAGCAACAGTTTGAAAAGTATGCTTTCTAAATCCTTTTACATAGAAATTTGAATCTATTTATTTTACTTCAAATTTTATTGAAATGTATTCATTAGTTCCCTTTGAAAACTATGATTTGGATAATTTGAGTAGCTCTTTTGGAGGTCAATGGCTTCAATTTATAATGAGCACAAATAACTTATTTTAAAAATCTTTGAAAGCGATGAAAATTTATTAACTTTTTCCAATTGTTTTCCATATTTTCCATAGTTTTAATAAATATCATATGTTATAGAGTATGTATAAGTAATTACTAATATATGAAATCAAACAGCAAAAATTTCCATGTTTCCATGTCATTTTACTCAATACTAAGAACAACGTAAAAAACTTCAGCTAATAGTGCTTGCATTGTCTACCACCATCTACGCAGAAATTCTTGTAAAACATTCATGTTAAATATGAAAATGAATGTGAAAATGCACGTAAAATTCATGGTCGTTTTGAAGTTCATACAAAAGTAATTGTCCATGTGAACTACTCGTAATATCTAACTCTATGTTGAGTTGTGCTGTCTTGTGCTTTTTCTTCCTCTAAAAAGCGCAGTGAATTCCAAAATTTAACCGGCGCGGCTCACTTGACGTTTGTCGCATGAGCATAAATGGACTCAACCGCAAATTTTCTTTTCAAGCATATTGCATGAAAGTACTTTCGTTGAATATTAGATTGATATGAATAAATTTTTGAACCCTTATTTTCAGTTATTTGGAGCTTTACCCCTTATTGTTCAGTTTTCTATATTTTTAATTAGAATTGCATTCTAATTTGAGTGTATGTTTTTCATACTCAGATAAAAGCTCATACAACACCTGAGATTCTTCCGGATTTCACGTAATTTTTGTATCTATTAGTAATGTGTATGGATGACTTAATTTTGGTTTATAAGTTTAAACAGCGGGGTTGTACTTCCCTCAGCTTTCTAAAATATTCACATAATATAGCACGTTTTGTGTTTAGCTTCATAGTGCGGTGAAAAACAATCGAGGAGCATTTGACTTCTTTTCTATGCTTCTGTAATTGCGTGCCTTTTAGACTTTATTCCTTTGATTGATTGAGTCCAAAATTTGATACATATTTACGATTTGGGTGTCAACATCAAAAATCGTATTTCATTTGTTTTCATGTATTTTTTAACTATTATTTAGTTATTTGTGTGGGGACACAATTTAGCAGTCACTAAATTTAAAATACAGGGTATCCGGGAATTGTTGGACACTTTTCAAAAATTAATTTAAAAAAATAATAATGTTTCAACTACGAACTTTTTTAAATGAGAGTGCATTTCAAAAAGTTTTTTTCAGATAGGTAACAAGCCGTTTTGGTGGTCCAGGGGGTCGTAAATTACTGGAAATCAAAAATTTGTTTAGAGCCATTATATGCAAAAATAATGAAGTTGGAAGAAAAATAAAAGCACGTATTTGTAGGGAATTTTACGCTCTTTAATTTCTTAATTCACATGTAGTGTGAAAACTGAAGATGTTTCGGGATATTCAAGGAAAACTATAGAAAGAAACCAGAAAACGTGCATCAGCTTCTGCTGATCTGTAGCCATTGCGAATGGAAATCTCTCACCGGTGACTGACATTCAACTATCTAATTAGAAGAATTATCTGTTATATCTTAACTGTAGTAGAAAAGGGGTAATCTAATTAGATATCTCTGTTTCAGTCACCGATGACAGATTTCCATTCGCAATGGCTACAGATCAGCAGAAGCTGATGCACGTTTTCTGGTTTTTTTCTATAGTTTTTCTTGAATATCTCGAAACATCTTCAGTTTTCACACTACATGTGAATTAAGAAATTAAAGAGAGTAAAATTCCCTACAAATACGTGCTTTTATTTTTCTTCCAACTTCATTATTTTTGCATATAATGGCTCTAAACAAATTTTTGATTTCCAGTAATTTGCGACCCCCTTTACCACCAAAACGGCGTGTTACCTATCTGAAAAAAAACTTTTTGAAGTGCACTCTCATTTAAAAAAGATCGTAGTTGAAACATTATTAGTTTTTTTTATTAATTTTTGAAAAGTGTCCAACAATTCCCTGATACCCTGTATAAATATAATGATTACAGATGAACTATATATAATGCAGCTGATGTCTAGGGTTGCTTCAAAATGTTACATCACTTTGATGTCCAACTGACATCTCACAGGTAATTGGGTATCAATTGCCCAGTCTGACATAACGCAGAGGATAGGGATTTATTACTCCATTATGCAGGTTTCAAGTCAACGCAGTAACGTCTGAGTAGTTGGTTTCAACAACTCAGTTCGAGCGTCTCTCAAAGTGTGTCTGATCTTGTCTTTCTTCTGACAAAGGGAAAGGGTAGAAGACGCTGCTCTTTTACAGGATTAGTGAGGTGATCCCACAATTATTATTGCGTACCTTAGTTATTGCATACGCATGCAAACAAAAAGACAAACCGACCGATAGTCAACCCACTGATGAATTCGGTCCAAAATTTGCTACAGATCTACAGTTTTGGATATAAAATCATACTAGCCGCCTTTGGCGACCGGCTATTCGCCCGTAATATTAATAGGCTGTGGCTATGTTTGCAGCTTGGCGAAATAAATTGGCGAATTGGCAGTTGTAGAGGCTGAAGGACTCCGCCAAAGTTCTCTTTGCGATATCTCTCGAAAATGGAGAGTGGTTGGTGGCAGGCGACTATTGATAACAAATTTAAAGGTCATAAGTTTTCATATGAAATAAAATTTGTCAAAATCGATCCTGTGGTTAGGGCTGGAGGACTCTGTAAAGGTTTTTTCCCATAGAGAATGTACAATGGAAAAGTTTTTTTTTCGATTTTTCTCGAAAATGGTGTGTGGTGAGGTACAGGCGACCATTGATGACATATCTAGACGTCATAAGCTTCCATATGAAATAAAATTCGAAATCGGTCCAGTGATTGGGTGTCGGGGTACTGGCCCTCTGCTTTTGCCAGTTATTTCAAATATATAGATGTCAATTTTATTCATCTAGCTTGCTACAATTTTTAATCATAGTGTTTACATTCATGAAGAGGGACAGGCAGACTTCTTGTTGGCAGATATCCCCTAAAATATGTTATAAATCTACATTTTTGGTTTCAAGACTTAACAAACTTAATTCGTCCGCAGCATTTTGTTATCGGGCTAACAGATTAATTGACAGACAGATTCTTTTCTAGCATGATTTGTTCAGACTACAGGAAGGTCTTAAACTTGCAGATTTAGAAAGATCTCTAAATGACAAAACAATACATACAAAAAAATAACAATCGAAAAATCGACAGATAGTCAAACCATTGACAGATTTGGTTTAACAAATAGTCAAATCACAAACGGATTCAACAAAATCTCTAGGTCTTCTCCCCGTCGGCCTTTAAAACACTCTAAAGCTAAACCCTTTGGGTGAGTGAGCCGGCGAGGATAAAATCTCGAAGTCAAATTGTCTACGATTACAAGACTTTCTCTTTGCATTCGTCGTATAAAAGAAAGTAAAAACACCATTATTGGACCTACCTATGGCACACGGTCATGTCATTTAAGAAATCAAACCTGAATAAATGATTGGAGGGAAATAGGCTTCAAATCATTTATTATCTTGATAGTATATTTTCATCATGTCGGAAGTAAATATAAATTGTCCAACAAAAGCATTTGTAATATAAAATATTAGTCTGAAACATATGTGTATATTTGCGACTAAAATAGAAGAATCTAAAATATTGCGTGCCTTTCAAAATCAGATATAATGGGTATAAGATTTTACAATCGATATTAACAAAAGATAACGTGCCAAAGTAGATTTCATTGTTGATTAATTTTGTAAATCGACCTTTCTGCTTTGTATTTATATCGAAACTAGGGGTGCAGAGCTTTTAATTCTGTAGGGTAGTCAGAAAATGATGAGTGCACTCGAATAGGCACGCAATAATTACATTGTTTACTCCACTTCAGCATATATTTTGGAAAAGTTACACTTTAGTATGACTGCATTTATTAATAACTAACCTTTGATATTTTTATTATTTAGATTTCAGACATTAAGATTAATAAACGCAATGAAAACTGTTTTTGAGCACTTTTATTTAATTTGGCTCCCTTCTTGTTGCTGCAGATGGAATTTTGTAATCGATTTTTCACACACATTCTGCTGTGCCAGAGTTTTGAAATTTTGTATACTTTTTATCTGAATGACATCACACTATTTTAATATCTTCTTAAGATAATTATCAGTTTATCGCCTAATTAACTAAATTTTGATTCCATATGAGTGGCGTCACCTGGTGATGAATTTCAGAAAGATTCTTATAGGAATCGGCAATATCTATAATAATGAATTTTAAATTAAAGATTAAAAAGTAGAAACTAAAAAAGAAATTGAAATCTTTCCACCTTTTAGAATCCTAATAAAATTGAGCTTTTAAAATTGTAATTATTGAAAAGACATTTTTATAACTAAACTAAAAGGTAGAACTTTTTGATTTTAATTTTTTCTACTTTTTAGTCTCTTTTCTTCTAATAAAAACGGAACTCAAAAAAGGAAGGAATTCTCAATAAAGAGAAAGAAAAAAAAAGGAACAATCCGGTCAGTCTGAAGAAAAATTGATTTATACTTCTTCTCAGCAGAGCAATCTTTATTAAAAATTATCAACTGGGAAAGGGTGTGAAATTCTTGAAAAAAATAATCGCCTTCAATTATCTGTTATATTAAGGCAATCATTTTTTGCTCATTTTCCTAGGTAATGGTGACCGGATATTCTAAGTACTGGGTAAATAATTTTGCTGCACTTTTGCATCGTCTTTCGTTTTAACTTTTCCATTAACTTCATATTAAATGGTGTAATCGAAAATGCGTCTCAATCACTTTTCACATTTCATGGAAATCATTTCTTTCATCTTTTGCATTAGGTATTAAAACTTAATTTATCTCAAGTCTCTAGTAACTGCATTTGCGCCGAGTTTAAGCACATATTCTTGGCTTTATTCTTGATGTCCCTTTCAAGAAACCAAACGATTTTTTTTCTTCGTTAATTTTGAGTAGGCTATATAATAAAGCATACCCAACTATCGGGTGGTTTTTCTAATTTATTAGATGAATGAATATTATTCGAAAAGTTTTTAAAACACACTTTTATTAGTGTAGTACGCTAATAAGAGTCCAAAATCAGAACTTTTTTTTTTATTTTAATTATTTTCTACTTTTGAATCTATTGTTTCTCAAACTCACAACCAGTTAGCGTCTCTTTAACTTACGGAATCAAAATTTAGTGGAATTAATGATTAATTGATATTTAAGTTCTGAAAATATTAAAATAGTGTACTGCCGTCGAGATCAAATGTCCAGTACACCAATGAGAGAAGAATCGATTACAAAATTCCATCTTTACAAACATGAAACAAGTCAAGTTAAATGAAACTGTTTAATATTTTTCAAGAAACTGTTTAATATTTTTCCATCTTTTACACTTGTAGGCGGAAAAAAGTACTCAGTTCCAACGAATTTTATCATTAACTCTTTCAAGTTCACTACATGTTTCGTTTTGATAATTAGTAAATTTAGTTCAAAAATGCTTATTAGGCATGTAGCTAATCATAAATATGTAAGGGAAAAAAATTCGGCATTTTTTATTTTCAAGAAATTTGTGGTTTCACAGTGAAACCAAAGGAAGGTACCGGGCTATTTTTCTCCGAATAAGTTATCATCGAAATCGAATTTAAATTATGTATTTAATTTATAAGTATACCTGAGTATTCGGTGTATTCAACCTTCATAAAATTCAATATTACTTTCGAAGATTCAATTTCAATAAATATAAATTTGTGCAAGACCCTTATCATTTTGTTTCTCTTAGACATCAAAAGCAATTTATCTCTTGTAATGCCGATATCTTTGTGAATACTTACGGTATTGAATTGGAATTTTCATATAAGTTGCTCTATATATATGGCTCTTAAGTTATGAAAAAAATTACACTAAGTTTTGCCCATGCGCTGTTAAAAAATGCCCAATGTGTGGTTTCACTGCGAAACCAATGAACACGAAAGGGTTAAGATGGAAATATATATATATACAATCACTTTTCAGTATTGGGGAATTGCAAACTTTTGCTTAATCCTCATGATTTGGGTAAAGCAGAAATCGTGTCTCAATTATTCCAAACAATTTCATGAATCTGATACCTCTGTCTTAACCTCTGCTGATTTTCTAATCGGAGATTTCCTTACCAAACTTCCCGATAAATGAAATGTTAATTTCAGCATATCATAATCTTGCAAGTGGAGTTTAGTGAATTATATGTATCAGGTTTCCTGGAAAGATATTTTAATTATACAGAAAAGAAAATACAGAAGAACCAGAAGAAGTAAACAATAGTAATAACAATATACATTTCTGTACGCAACACAGCAGCATCCAGTGGTTGCATTAACAATATTGTCTATAATCAACTAACCAATTAAGATACAATCAAGCCTCAATAAAAATTACAACACATTAAGATTAAACAAATAAAATGGAAAAAAATGAAAGAGAACTCGAATGGCGAACTTTTTCAAAGTGCTAAGTGCTTGAAAAAGTTCACCATTCGAGTTCTCTTTCATTTTTTTTTCCATTTTATTTGTTTAATCTTAATGTGTTGTAATTTTTATTGAAACTTGATTGTATCTTAATTGGTTAGTTGATTATAGACAATATTGTTAATGCAACCGATGCTGCTGCGTTGCGCGCAAAAAGTATATTGTTATTACTATAGTTTACTTCTTCTGGTTCTTCTGTATTTTCTTTTCTGTATAATTAAAATATCTTTCTTTTGTATTTTATTGGAAGTTCCTGCATTTTTGTGCCATTCTGTTTAATGCAAAGTTTAATTTTTAATATCTCTTGTTAAATTATTTCACTCGAACTTGTTTCCTGGAAAGCATAGAGTCGTGACTACTTGTCATCCACGCAATCTCGGAAGAAATGGACAATGCAGACACCAAATCTCCAGCCGAATGACGTGGTGATTCTCAAAGATAAAAGACAGCCTGCTGGTTTTGGCGCTCTGGGAAGGATTCTTGAAACTCGCCTAGAAACTGAACGACTGCCTCGTGTTGTGACAATCCGGACTGTTAATGGTCTAATAAAAAGACCGACTGTGTAACTGGAACTTCCCATCAATACCCATGAAGAATAATTCTTGACGGGGATGGGAGTATATGTTCGGCACGTTATTACTTCTATTCTATTTTTTATATTAATGGAGTAATTTGCGATTGTGTGCCCTACTCTTTTGTTTCACCCCATTTTAATTTAGTATTATTGTGTATATTTTTCTGCTTCCAACGGACTTGTATTTTCGCTCTACAACAGACTTTACAACAGACTTTTTTTCGCTTACAACAGACTTTTTTACTCATTAACGTATCGGAGGGGATGCAAACTGTTCTTTCTGCTTCCAACGCACTTGAATTTACGCTTTACTGCGAAAAGAAAGGTTTTATTTTAGATTTATACACATTTACGTGCAAACTCCTACCAAATAGTAGAGAATTCTAAAAAGTTGCGTATAATTGTATAATTTCTATTAATTGTATATTTGTAAAAATTGTATATTTGAATAAAGAAGTGTAACTTTTAAAATATTGTTTCCTTCTTTCGAAATGGCCCAACATCAAAGGTTAATTGATCTTCATCTACCGCATCCATTACGAGTCTAGATTAATTGTTAAAAAATTCGCAATCTTTCCGCAGAGTCTCATCTACAGTTGCAGACGCAAAAGTCCACGTTAGTATTAATTCATTAAATGAATAATTATGGTGGATTCGACTGTTATCTGATTTCGTAAAGCATAATGGTAAGGTCTCGTCTTCCAGGTTCGAAGATTCGTCGTATATTGGGTCCATTGCACGCTAAATCATACGTAGAAGAGGAGGGGTCAAACGTCCTCCCGCCGGCGTGGTGTGTAAGTCTGGAGAGGGGGCTGCCAGCTCAGGCTTCGTCGTCGTCAACTTACAGCAGTTTAAAATTGCGAGGTCCGTCCCAAAATAGCCCTCGCGTTGCTTTAAAACGGGAAATTAATATGAATACACTTGATCTTGTAAATCGACCTTTACATTTTGTACTTATACCAAGCCTATGGACGTCGGGAGGGGGAAGGAATCAAATCTTTAGTGATGAGTGTACTTGAATAGGCTCGTGTTAATCTGCCTACTCCACTTCAGCATATATTTTGAAAAAAAGTACACTTCATTACGACTGTATTTATTAATAACTAAACTTTGACATTTCCATTACTTAGATTTCCGACATTTGAATTAAGAAATTTAAGAATAACTGTTTTTAAACACTTTTATTTAAGTTGACTTAACATCTGTTCATGCAGATGGAGTTTGTAATCTGTTTTTCACTCAGTTTCTGATGTGCCAGAGTTTTGAAATTTTGTACATGTTGTGATCTCGTTGACAATACACTATTTTAATATTTTCAGAACTTAATTATCAGTTTGTCGATTAATTAATTAAATTTTGATTTCATGCGAGTGGATTTCAGAAAGATTCCCACAAGCATCGATAATATTTATGATAAGTAATTTTAAATTAAAGATTAAAAAGTGGAAAATAATTAAAATTAATTAAATTTAAAAAGATTCCAGCTTTTAGAATTCTAATAAAATTGTGCGCTTAAAATCTGTTTTATTTTCCTTAATTAGTGAAAACACAAGTTTATTAATATACTAAAAAGTAGAATTTTTTATTTTAATTATTTCCTACTTTTTCTAGTAGTCTTTTTAGTCTCTTTTTTTTCCTAGTGAAATATGGATCAGGATAAGGTTTGATTTCTCAATAAAGAGAAGAAAGAAAAAGAAAGAATTGGAAACAATCCGGTCAGTCTTTGGGAAAAAATTATTTTATATGTCTTCTCAGCAAAGCAAACTTTATTGAATATTATCAACTGGGGATGGATGTGAAATTCTGGCAAAAATTAAGCGCCTTCAATTATCTGGTATATCAAGAAAATCATTTGTTGCTTCTTTTCCTAAATATAGGTGGTCGGATATTCCACGTACTAAATAAATAATTTTACTGCGTTTTGGCACCTTCCTTCATTTTAAAGTTCCATTAAAGAGGACATAAGACTCTTAAACTCGAAAAAATGATGGAAAACTGTCAAATTCGATACATTATATCTCTGAAACAATGCAATTCACAAACTCAATTTTTTCTTCTAGTAAAGTACTTGTTCCTTCTCTAATAGTATACATATTTTCAAGTCTTCACATTGGTATATATTTATTTGAGATAGTAATAAGTATGGTTATAATTATTGGAGAAAAAATGAGATAGTCACCTTGCGCGCATGATTACGGATAAAATATTTATCTAAACACAATATTTTGGGTATCTAAGTAATCCAAACAGTAAGTTTAAGAAACTGAACCACAATTTATTAACATTTAAATTTAATTTCTATTTTATATACCAATTTAAAATAAAAATGATCAAAAATTCAACTTTTCTAAACTCCCAATAAAGCTTCTTTGGACAAATATGTACAAAAATGTGGTTCAATTTGTAAAAAATATCAGAATACATATTCGGTAAAAATGTTATGTAAAAATATTCAATATCTCTTGAGGCAACGTGCGCGCAATATAAAAAAAACACATCTTGAGATATAGAGCTCTTTAAAGATATGGCCATATTCATTGTTTATGTTGGAGAGCTGATACATTTTCCTTCATAACTTTCATAATTAATGGAACTTTGTAACGCGGATTCTATTAAATTGTTCAGGAAAGAGAAGGAAATAATATATACATTTCTTTTCATAAAATGGAAAATTTTCGAGGTTTAATAGTTGTACGCCCCTTTAACTTCATATTAAATGATGTAATCAAAAATGCGTGAGCAATCACTTTTTTGAATTCGGCGTGAATAATTAAATTTCACTATCGGAGGATTTTTCCATTAAATTTCAATTTTAATATATTTAATGTTTACATTTAATGGAAATCATTCCTTTTATCTTTTGTACATGTGTTAAATTTTAATTTATCTCAAGTAACGAGGGTAGAATGAAACTGCCTTTTCACGCAGTTTAATCACATACTCCTATCTTTATTCTCAGTGTCACTTTCAAAACCCAAACCATTTTTTTCTTCATTAAATTTGAGTTTCCTATAGAATAAAGTATACTTAACTATCAGTTGATTTTTCAAATCTTTTAGATTGAATAAATTTATTTAAAAACAGTTTCTAAATATACTCTTTAATCAATATACTAAACGAACATTTCATTTTTTATATTTTACTTATCTTCGACTTCTTAATCCTGAAATCTGTTGTTTCTCAAATTCAGTACCTTTACTTTACACTACGACACACCCTTGATTCCAGAGATAAAAATCACCGTTTGGATGGGTGTGCGTAGAAACTTTATTGAACAAAAAAAAAGAAAATGTTTATATACAGTGCTTTAACATAGACGAAAAACATGTGCAAATTATAAAAACGATGAAAAATGAGTGTTCACATATGAAAAGAAAGACTCGCGAAGCAAAAGCAATTTTAAGACAGGTCCCAAAAGTTCGCTGCATCTATATACTTGTAGGAGGACTGATTGGGGTCCTAGGTATTAAACCTCTACAGGGTCTTAGTCCATAAGTCTGAGGTCTTGGTGAAGGAGAGAAATCTGGGTCGGAAGTATTATATAGAACCAGTCGGAAGTACCAGAAAACTTCAATAGAAACGAAATACGAAATCAAAAATAAGAACTATAACGGTTTTATCACCAGAATGCAGATACGTAACCAATTTTAGATCTAATCGGTCAACTAGTTGATGTCTCTCATTCTGTCTATTCGTATGTATTTGAACGTAAAAATTCAAAAACACAGCAGGCTAGAAGTACGAAATTCGATATGTAGTCGTGGCACGAAAATTATAGGTATGCATCGAATTTTGGATACAATCGGTCAAAGGGAAGAGGTCCAAAATACGCATTCGATTCTCTTCGTTATATGCCGAAGCTTAGCACAAAACGCGCCGTTTTATGAATTTAAAAGGAATTATTATGATCACGGCCTGAGCCGCCAATTCTGTGGGAAGAAGGTCTGAGGTTAAATCCCAATCCCTGCCTACAGGTAAAAATGCTTCATCTAAGGAACACTCTAGGGGTAAATGCACCAAAGATAAAGGAGGAGAAACAGTAGATGAAACTGAAGTATTTATTTATTAAAAAAGCATAATATGAAATGAGAAAAATATTTACACAGGTATTATTTACATTTTAGACAAGAGGGATTTAGGGTTTGTTACTTACTTAAGTAAAAATAAACTTACACTGCTTTTAAAAGGTTTAGTTACAGTCATCGCCCAACGCCGCCGTGCTAACAGGGAAAAGACTCCCTTAGCTCGTTGTTCTCACCTACCGCATATCTGAATTCAAAAAGTCATCTCCCCAGGATTCAAACATTACACTCAGTTTTTCACGGAGAGCTTACACCTACGCGTCACGTGATTACCGTGGGAAAGCGCGTGATCGTTATCTCCCGATATCTTTCCGCTGCACAACAATTATTCAAATGAGCTTGTTCGGAAAGTGAGAAAATATTATTAGGAAGGAATTAAACTTACGCTTTTAAGCTAGACTGGGAAAATACAATTCCTACATAAATATACACAAGAAAATAGAGTTTAGAACACCCCCTCTGGTTTTATACATATTTTTTGCAAGAGATAATTTGCCTTTAGATACAAACAAATAAAGTTTTCTTTTTCGATTTTCATCAAGAGTTCTTTCGCAGATGAGTTTTTTTTTTTCCCATGCAGCTTTTTACTTGAAGTTTATTTTCGTTTTCTAAAGTTTATAAGTTATTTTCGGAACATTTTATTTGAAAGGGTTGGCAGGATCATGGTACTGAAAAGTAACTGTGCTGATCACGGAAACCCTGCCTTTTTTACATTTATTTTATTTCAGACTCTGAAACGAATTCCTTATATTGCCATAGAATTCTTAGGTAAATCGATGATTGCTTAACGAACAATACGAACATTGTCTTTAAGTGACTTGCGTTCGTTACCCTATCAACCACCTTATTTTTTAATTCATTAGAGTCAACTAAATATTATACGGCAATTTTTTTATGTCTCCTTTTTATCTGGAAGCAATTTACATGTAGTTATGAACAAGAATTGTTTTTTTTTTTTCAACTTTCCCTAAAACTTCCTTTTCGGAGTTTTTCCGTTACAGATTTTTACTTGAAGTCTTCTTGTTCTCTGAAGTCTATTTCTCTAAATTTTTGTAAGTGGTATTCTGAATTTTTATTTAAAAAGGATGATTCGATTATACCTCAAAATAACCGTGCTTACCACAAAAACCAAGCAAAATATACGTGTATCATTGTTATTTCATAAAAATAAATAATGAGAAAATATAAGTTCTTTATTACATTTCTTTTTCTTTATTCTCCAGAACGAAATGATCAAATTGCCATGAAATTCTCTATTAAATTGGTAATTGGTTAGCAAACAACTCGGGTAAGGAAAATCGTCTTTGAACGAATGATGTTCGTTAAACTTCACCCACTATATTCTTTTATTCATTAAAGCCGTTTGATAAGGAAATTGAGTGCTTTGTTTTTTCTTACCCCATTTTTACAGGGAGTATTTTACTTGTAGATTTAAACAAGAAATGCTCTTTTGATTTTCATTAGGAATTCCGTTTCAGAATTTTTGTGCACTTTTTTACTTGAAATCTCTCTTTCCTTGCTTTATTCATATTTAACTCCTACTAAAAAAGTTTCGGTTCGAGAATGGAATTCCTCTTTGGAACATCATTAAGAAAATTTGCTGCATTTTATGTAGCATTGTAACGCAACCATCATTTCCATAACTAGAGGCTTCTCCCTACTGAAAAAAAACATTTATTGCTTTATTGCCAACAACCATGAATGGCAGATTTAAATAATTAGATTCACCAGAAAACTGAAAAGAAATTGCTAAAAAAAAAGATTTCTCACACTGTACTTAAAGGCATCTTTGCTGATAAAACAGCATATCATCGAAAAAAACGGATTAACTGGAGAGTGATACAGTCTCGAAATTTCAACTTTCTTTCTCGTATACTAAGGGGAGTTGGAACCCTAAGTCCATTAACCCTAACCTTGTTACTTCGATGTACATTTTCTCAAATATACACATATATATATTTCTGTTATATACTAATGTTTGAAATTTTTTATACAAGTGCATCTATCTCATTATACTGAAATAATGTTTTTTAAAAAAAATTCAAAAATTTATTTTTTACTAATTTTTTGTGTCAGAACAAAAAATGTGAAATTGACCATTTCGATTTATCTTTTCTCAAAATATGTTATAGATACATGTTTGAAACTTTTTATACAAGTAAAGTATTCTTATTATACTGAAATGAGCTTTTAAAAAAATCTCAAAACTTTATTTTTTTTAAAAAAGTGTCAAAATGGAGTAAATTTCACTATGTCTAATTAAATATTGTGTAAATTTATAAAAAAATTAACCAAAAGCTCATTTCAGTATAATGAGAAAGGTGTACTTTACTTGTATAAAAAATTTCAAACAGGAATCTATAACAGATTTTGAGACAAAGTACATCAAAGTAACAGGATTAGGGTTAATGGACTTAGGGTTCCAACTCTCCTTAATAATATTATGGTGCTGTTTCTTTTAACTTCAGTTATATTTAAGATTATATAGTGGTCTTAATGAAACTCAAATAATTTACTCATTACTCAATTACAAATTTTATTTTAAAGATACGTGAAATTATTTTAGTACAATATTATAAATTCTGTTCAAAAATTCACTTTTCTTTCCTTTTTAATCTCAAAATCTTTCATTATCTCTTCAATGTTCAATTTTCTGCAAAAAATTTCTTTTATTCGGCAATGTTGCTAAGCCAACTAGTCGCTCCTGAGACATGATAGATCGTGGATGCGTTTTGGAACCAATACGAAAGGGAAAAAATTTGCCGTTTTTTTCGAAGTTCTCATGTCTATTAAACCATTTTTTCCTTTAAACTCCCGTTTTGGCGCCATTCCGGACTTTACCGCCACGCGCAGTTGCCCGTTTTGCCCGGCCTCGGGCCGCCTTTGCTCGTATACAAAGAGAAAGTATTGTAATTGTCGAAAAATTCGACCTTGAGGTTTTGATGAATCTCCATGTTTTAGACCCCCTTCTCCGTACAAAACAACCATTTTTGGAAATATATCTGTCTGTTGGTGAACACGATGATTCAAAAACATAGTAAGCTAGACAGATGAAAATTGGTATGCAGTTTTCTGCTAATTTCTATCAAATTTTATAAAATTCCGTCTATGGAAAATTTGTCTATTCTTCTATCTTCAGTGACCGGTCTGGTCACGGGTACGGGGGTAACAGACGGCGTTCTGTTCTGTCCTTCTACCAAAATCGGCGATAAGTGTCTAATTGTAATTTAAATCCGTTCTCGGGTAGACTGCTTGTTTGTTTGTCTGTCCACGTCTATATGAAAGAAATACCCCGAAACACAACGAGCGGAATCAATGAAATTTGAATATGGTCTCAGCACTATCTCAAGTTTCGGACCCAGTTGGTAAAGGGGAAGAAGTTCAAAATACATGCTCGATATTCTTCGTTAAACTATGAGGTTAAACACAAAACGGTTCGTATTGTATAAGTATTCGAGAAAATGGAGGGGGAACACTCCTCATGGTTATATTATATTAACATGATATTGTTTTAGTTTTGATGTTGATTCGTCGAACTATCACATATTTAAAAGTTTTTATTTTCGAGTTTCTGCTTTTAACAAATTCCTTAATTTGATATTTTGTTCAGTAATTATGATGTGTCAAGGAACAAAAAGGAAGTCTTTTCGTTAATTCTTTTTCAAAAACAAGCAGCTATATTTCCATGCTTTCAAATAACTGAGTGTTTTTATAAAACCAAAATTATATCGCTATAAAAATATAATATGTGAATCTATATTAATATGCATAAAGTTGTTATTTGTTTAACTATTTGATACGTAAATATGAATCCGTCACTTTTCGAGTTTATAAAAGATATTTGTTAGTTTACCAAGCGAAAGATTTTTGTCGAACAGATTCGTTTATGGAAAGGAAAAGGAAACGAAAGGAACCACACCGATCCGGCCTACCCGAAAGGGTGTAAGGCCCTTAATGGGGTGGTGGGGCATAATAATAATAAATAAACAAAGAAGAGAGAGAGAGAGAGAGAGTACCGTTAGAACTGATTTTTTAAAAAACGAAAAAATTCAGCCCACACAAAGAAACACATAAAAGAGTAGTCTTTTAACAACCCCACCCCTACAAAAAACGACATATCTCATTCCAAAACAAAATGTCGCTGAAAACACACATAAAAAAGTTTTCAAGAATTTCTTCAAGATTTTCTTTAAAACAATTTAAATACCAGACTTGGAAAACGTCCATAAATATTAGAAGGAAAGGAAAAAACCTACAATAAAAATAATTACTTAGCATTATAAGGACCCGAGGCTTATGGTGCAGGAGATACACAATCCCAATTAGGCACCCGTATACATTCCATTTTTTCGGCAGAGGGAACCAATGTGGACACAACTCCCATTTTCTATTAAAAAAACTCTCTAAGCAAAATTTTAAGGAAAAAAAAGAAGTCAAAACTTTCCCCCTCTTTTTTCAGTTAAAAAAGAAAAAAAAATTCAATTAAGAAACCCACAGGAAATTTTTTAAAAACTAAAACGAAGAAAAAGAGAAACAAAAGTTAAATAATCAACTTGCACAGAATAAAAAGGGAAATTGGCCGCTGTGCGGGCCGATAAAAGCACGCCTATTTAGTCGGACAAGAAGACAATATATAAAATGCTAGAGATAATAAGCTTGATCTAACCAAGAAAAAAGACGCTCAATGGCTCAGTCCCTGATCAACTGGTCGCCCATACTTCTGCTAATTTCACAATTTTTTCTCAATTTCCAAAGACACTCTCTGTTTTCTTGCAAATTTTTGAACCACGCCTGCCTATGGGCCGCTATTGGTTCCTTCATATGGAAATCTGTGATATATTGGCACCTGAACACATAGTGGTAAACCCAATGGAACCACAGGGGCAAGACGAGGAATTTGGTTTTTTAAACCTATTTAGATAATAGGGAAATGGTTCGTGTCCCCACAAGAAGAAAATCAGGAACTTGCTAAAAACTAAAACTTTTCTATTCACCTTAGGCACAAAGTCCCTGGTCCTCCTAGATGATTCAGAATCATAGTCGTCCCAGGTCTCTTGCCAATCGTTCAACAAATTCTTTTCAATTTTAAATTTACACAGGAATATGGGATTGAAATTTCCAGTTTCTCGCCTTCAGCCGTTGCTAATTTCACATGGTGATCAGCGAGTTCATTCCCAGGATCGCCGGTATGTGCTTTGACCCAGGTGAGAGCCAAATAAATTTTTTTCTTAACTTTTTTTACTGTCGCAGACCTCAACCTGGCGCTCCAAAGAGCCTTAATGGAAGATTGACTGTCTGTATGAATATTGATCCGGACCCCGTTTTCCAAATCCCAGCACACCCCAAAATCAATTGCAGCCAGCTCAGCCTGAAAAACTGTATTATTCTTACTTCATTTGAATTGAAAAATCTTAAATGGTTTCTCCATTTTTTAAGATGCACACGGAGAACCCAGTATCGTCTCCAATCTTGGATCCATCCGTGTACACCTCATACCGCTTGTTCAAAACTTTTGGAATAATATCTAAAGTCCTAAGCTCTATATGAACATCTGTCAATTTAATATAACAGTCCAAATTATTGATGTCCAGCAATCTACCGAGCTCCGTTGACCGACAAGCCCGGGCCTGAAACTTTTGAAACTCTGCCTTGGCTGTCAGATGCAATGGGGGGATACCGATCAGAACATTAAGCACCTGTGTGGAAGTAGTTCTATAGGCCCTCGAAAATTTTAATAAAAAGACCCTTTGCTCAGATCTTAATCTTCTTACGTGTTCTGTTGTAAGAACTCCACCCCAGACGCCAGCGCCAAAGAGTAGAGCTTTTTCAATAACATGATACCAGAGTTTTAAATTATTTTTGTCTACATTAAAATTGGTCTGAACAATCAGATTAAAATTGCTTGTCAATTTAAAAACCTTCGAAGGCAGAGTTAAAATATGTGCGGACCACGTCAGCCTATTATCTATGTACAAGTCTAAGTATTTTAAATCGTTAGTTATTTTAATGCTCCTGTCATTAATTTTAAAACAGGGAGCTCTGATGAAAGTTGACCTTATGGTTCTCTGTCTAATGCTATTTTGCTGATTGCTATTGCCTGGCACTTGTCAACCGATAAGTTTAATTTGAGATCATCCAATTTATCACTTATCAATGCGAGCAGTTTGTTTGTGTTGCCCTCAAGCTCTCTCCTTGTCCTTCCTGTCGTAACAATTGCCAATTCATCTGCAAAGGCGTGAACGAAAAACTCTTCGTTATTCAGTTCTAATATTTTATTAATGTAAATATTCGAAATTCCTCGAGCGATCACTGATCCCTGTGGGCAACCATAAAGCAATTTTTTTCAGTATTAACTGTTCCATCCACAAAGATCACCTTCCTGTCTATTAAATAGTGGAATATAAAATTCTTATAAAAATCACTAATATCATATGATTCAAAGATAGCGAAAAGAATCGACCAGTCCATTCTGCCGAAGGCCGATTTTATGTCAAGGGAAATCAATGAGCAATGTTTGGTCTCTTTGTTCTCTCTTATCTTAGAAATAATGTCATTAATCGCGCACTCACAGCTTCTCTCCTCTCTAAAACCAAATTGGTTTTCATGTATCATGTTTTTATCAGCAAAATGCTTACTAAAACGAAATTGAAACATTCTTTCCAAGATCTTGCTGATTGTGGGGAGGAGGCAGACTGGTCCGTAAGATGAGCATTGTTCCGGCTCTTTTCCGTGCTTCTGCAAAAAGAAAATTTTTGCATTCCTCAGTGGCTTGGTGAAATACTTATATTTAAAATATAAATTAAAGGTTAAAATTAATAAGTCCTTACTAAAATCATATAAGTGAGTCCACACTTTGAAATCTAACATATACAGCCCTGGAGCCTTACCCTTTTTCAAGTTATGTATCACTAAATCCACCTCCTTTTCCGTTAGTTCCTCCACTCTCTCAATATCAGGTGTATACATATTGATTCATTCACATTAGAGCTCAGAGAGAAAAAGTGGCGAAAAAGTAAATAGATCTTTTCCTGGATGGTAATGCCAGGACTTATATTCGGATTCACCAAATTTTCCGGAGTCCTTCTAGTCTTTCCAAAAGTCATTTTAAATATGGATCCGCAGGTGTCCCTATAACTCTTACAAAAATTCGCCCATGCCTCTCTTTTAGCCGATAAAAGATGTTTGCTATATAATAATCTTGATTTTTTTTAAATTAACTGCTGTTGTCTGCATAATAATCTCAGGGGATCCAGATTCCTTAGCTTTCCTATAAATTTTAAAAAGTTTGTTTGGGTTATACCGGAGGATCCTCAAGTTTTCATTCCAAAATTTAAAACCCTGAATTTGTCTGTTTGACTTTTCTTGAAGGATCTCTCAGCGAGATCACAGACTGTACTCAAAAGTACTTTATAATATACGTCAACGCCTTCCCTACTTTGAACACTATTCAGCTTATTTTATAAGAAGTTTATGTTTCTACTAAAACCATTAAAGAATCCATTGATATTATAGCTTGTTTTAAAATGAAAATCTTTGTTTTTAAAATATGAGGCATAGATTACAAAGAAGACATACCTATGGTCGCTGAAAGAATGCCAATCGAGGACCCCCTATTGTTTAATTTTGTCAACCATAATACCAGATGCCAAGGTCATGTCAGGGCAACCCTTTTTAAGATCAGCAGAAATAAAAGTGAGCCCATGTTCTTTGATATTACAAATAATACGGTTATTAAGCGTCAAGAATTCAATTAATTTCCTTCCCCTATAATCTGAAGGAGCAATATCCGGTGAATATAGATATTCAGGCAATGCATCTCAGAGAAGAGCTTTGACTGGCCAAGTCAATTACGCTAGCTTTGTCATTTTGGAAAAAAGCTATGTAGTGCCTTTTGTCATAATCTGAACTTTTTTTCTTTAATGCTTTGTCCAGAATTAATTCCAAATGTTTTTGGAAAGGTTCTTTCTATAGTGAAAATTCCAATTCTTTATCTTTAAATTATTTTGGTCGTTTTCCCATGCTCTGTCTCATGTTTATCGAAATTATTATTTTTAAACTCAAAATTCATGCTTGCAAGTTATATACGATAGAATATCTTCACCGAAAATTTCAAACACAAAATTATATATTCATGCAGCAGTTTTCTTGGCAATAGAACAATGAAGCGAAACTTCCCAAGAATTCTGTATTCTAGCATGAAACGCGAGTTTTGA
The DNA here is from genome assembly GCA_013235015.1 of Araneus ventricosus. Lineage (NCBI taxonomy): Eukaryota > Metazoa > Arthropoda > Arachnida > Araneae > Araneidae > Araneus > Araneus ventricosus. The sequence continues at coordinate 663,160 of BGPR01000320.1, forward strand.
AATAAAGTGAAAGTAATGATTGTTAATAATTTAATCTAATGTCACAGACTGCTCATTAAAGGCTGCAACCAAAACATTTCAATATAACTGTTCGTAATTTTTTATATTTAATAAATATAACGATATCTATTAAATATTTTTTAAACACGATTTAATTAGCTTACTAAAAAGCAGAAAATAATTTTGTAATGAAAAATATCGATATCAAAACAAAATCGTAAAAATTGATCATAAGTGCCTGATGGAAATATTCTAAGTATATCGAAATTTTAATCACATTCATAATATATTTTATTTTTAACAAATGTTTAAAAATCTTTATTCTGTTGATATGCGTTGTGGCTTAATTTCCTTATATTATTGGTTTCAGCACCTCGTGATTTTACGATTTCGTTTTGGCATCCAGATTTTTTATTTTAAAAATTTATCTCTAAATTTTAGTACAATGATAAAACCGTGTTTTTAAAACATTTTATATTTTTATTATTTTCTACTCTTTAGTCTTTAATATATTTCATATAAACACTATGATATCTGAAAATCAGTTTTTCTCAAATTTACTGCCTATTGGAGCTACGCAAATTCAATTAAAACTGGTGGATTAACTTACAGTTAAGTTCTGAAAATACTCACGTGTTGTATTGTCATGAGAAACATCTGTACAAAATTTCAGAACACTAGTACATCAAAAAGTGAATAAAAAAATCGATTACAAAATTGATACAAATATGAAACAAATAACACCGTTTGGAAAAAGGAGTTATCATTTGCATTCATGCAATATTTTTTAACCATTTATACTTGATATGTAGCTGGCTACTACTATTGAAAGCTAAAAAAATAACTAAGAAATTAAGAAGCCCGCCCCACATAATTTAATAGAAAATCTCGAGCAAATGTTCCATTCATCTTATCCTTCGAGATTCAGTTACTCGAAGCTATTCTTTTAAGAACTTATACACGATTTACGTTTTAAGTTTTCAGCTGTAGCAAATTCCCCTAAAGTAATTTCGCCTGTTCACTTAAGTTGATTAGGAACTAAGGAACAATTCCACTCGAGTTGCGGGGAGATTTATTCTGATAGCATTTTTATCTACAGAAGCGTAACCCTCCCCCACATAATCCACTAATGATATATTGCCTTTATTTTGTTCGATGAGGGGACCATAAAATTTATTAATGTGTACAACGAAGTAATTTCTGGCTGAGTTTCTGACAAATATGAGGAATGGGAAAAAATTTCTTTTCTTCAGAAATAAATACATTTACATTAATAATATTATTATTTAACTAGTAAACCTGTGCGGAACTTTCGCACGTCGAATCTCCCCCACACACACACACATACTAAAAGAGAAATTATTTAGTAATTCATTCAAATAAATAAATACAAAAATATAAATTTCGGCTTCGCGAAAATGAGACAGAAATTAATAAAAGTGAAATATAAACAAACATCTAATACAAATAACATAACAGGCGACACAATCCATGCGTCAAGCGTAATTATGATTATAATATTTTGCCTATTACTGAAATATGTTGAATAAATAAATGTTTCACTTGAGTTACCACCACATGCAACCTGATAGGTGAGAATTATCACCGAAAAGTGCCAAGGTCCTACTCAGATGCGTACCTCGAACACCCTAGGACAGTAATGGTGAACCTGTTTGGGAAGTGGTTCTAATTTTGATCATTATTTTTTTAATGCTAGCCCGTAGGTCAACTATGCCAGTGGCATTACTTGGAAAGAGGGAGAGGAGATTGTTATAAAAAAGGGTATCACTAATATGAAAACACCCAAAAATTTGTTAATAGAAAAACTTGATAGTTGACCCTTTTTTTCTCTTCTCACTTTTAAAATCCTCTAAAAGAAATTACGTTTTCTTTTTGTTTTATAACGTTTACTTTTGCAAGTTGAAATCACAAAAATAAATGCCACCTTCGAGAAATTGATGTCAACGGGGTGATACCATGAATTACTGCACCAGCCTTGCCCAGTGCCGCCTCTGCACTGAGTATTTAAATGAACGAAGAATAAAGAAAAGCAAATACATATTACGAAACATTCTTTATTAATGAACATAGTTACAGATATGTGTATCTCTACTAATAATAAAGGTGTGTGTGTTTGATATGTGTAACGATACATAACCATAAGCGAACTGTGTTTATTTACAACTCTGATGTCATAATTTTAATGTTCGGTTGCCACTCGCTCTTTTATTACCAATTAATATAATAATTATATATAATTAAAATAATTATTTTATTAAAGAATTAAAATAATAATAAATAAAACATATACACTGAAGAGCCAGAAAAACTGGTACAGGCGTTCGAATGCAAATAACGGAGATATGCAACCCATCAGCCTAACGCGATGTGGTCGGCAGCGCCTATATATGACAACAGGTATCTGACAAAGCTGTTGTTGTTCCTGCTCCTACAGTGACAGGTCATCAAGATTTAAGTAACTTTGAACGGGGCCTTATAGTCGGCGCACGAGAAGTGATACAGCATCTCCGAGGTAGTGATGAAATTTGGATATTCGCATACAACCATTTCAAGAGTGTACCATGAATATCGGGTATTCGGTAAAATATCAAATCTCAGACATCGGCGCGACCAGAAAAAGACCTTGAAAGAACGGGACCGTCGATGACTGACGAGAAACTTTAAACGAGTTAGACGTGCAACACTTCCTCAAATTGCTGCAGATTTCAATGCTAGGGCATTAGGAAATGTCATCGTGCGAACTGTTGAACGGACCATCATTGATATGTTCTTCCGGAATCGATGTCCCACTCATGTACCGTTGTTGACTGTACTGCACACAGCTTTACGCTTCGCCTGGGCCCGCCAACGCCGCCATTGAACTGTTGATGACTGGAAACAAGTTGCCTGGTCTGAAGAGTCTCATTTCCAATTGTATCGGGTGGATGGACATGTACTGGTATGGAGACAACCTCATGAATCCATGGACCCAACATGTCAACAGGAAACTGTTTAATCTGGTAGAGCCTCTGTGGTGGTATGGAGCGTTTGCAGTTGGCTTGATATGGGACCTCTGATACGTCTAGAGACGACTCTGACAGGTACAGGTGTGTAAGCAATCTATTTTATCACCTACACTCATTTATGTCCATTGTGCACTCCGACGAATTTGGACAATTCCAGCAGAACAGGGCGACACCCCACACGTCAAGAGTCGCTACCAAGTGGCTCCAGGAACACTCTTTTGACTTTAGACACTTCCATTGTCCGACTAAATCCTCAGACATGAACATTATCGAACCTATATGGGTTGCCTTGCAATGTGCTGTTCAGACGAGATCTCCACCACCTGGCACTCCTATAGATTTGCGGACTGCCCTGCAGGATTCATGGTGTGAAAAACCCCATGATACCTTCAGACATTAGTAGATACCATGCCACGTCGTGTTGCATCACTTATGTGTGCTCGTGTTGGCCCTAAACGATATTAGACAGGTGTACAGGTGTACCTACCATATTGTACAGGTATATATAACGTACAGGCGTCTGGCTCTTCAGTGTACATCGTTTTCTATTGCTTCAAGAAATATTTCTTTCAAATTTGAAGGAAATTGAACCGCGTATTTGGTCGTAATCGCGTAACAAACAAATTTACAGACAGGCAATGCCAAATGCTGGAGTTAAAACGTAGACCTCGCATTGCTCTGTCAATTACTTTATTCACAGTTTAATTTTTTTTATATTTTCGATTGTCTGTTCTCTTTTTTATTATAATAAAAATCAATGCGTGGATCATTTAAAAAGCCTTCGTGGGTCAGTGTCTGACCCTAGGACCCTTTCCAGAAACTTAGGGTACAATACATTGTATATCTGCCAGTAAACTGGCATTTTGCAATTAGATATTTCGCTAATTATTAGTTATGAATCGCTCAACTAATTTATGCCCACCCTGTGTTATCGCAATGCATACAAATGTTTTTCAGAACGAAGTTAATGAAAAAAAAGTTTTGTAAACAGAGCCGGCAGAAACGTAACTTAATGCGAAGTAGGCTGCAGATGAAAACGCAGCTCGAAGTTCGTTTGTTATATAGCTATTAATGAGTATTAGAATAAGTTTTTGGTGTTTCCCGTGTCAAATAAAAATAGATCGAAGACTCCGTGACGGCTATGTGCAAGAGACGCCTATGTGGTCTCATTGCATAAGGTCTATTCTGTTGACCTATATGCAATAAGACCCACAACAACCAAAAGCCTAATGAGATAAAAGTCAAACCAATATAATGCTTTTTCATTGTCATTGAAATTTTGAATGGGCAGTTTCAAGATGTTGATGAGTAAATAATAATATTTTCTCGATTGTTATGACTTAAAGAAGTTTTGAAAATATAATATTAAAAGTAGTTAGGTTATGCATCTAAAATAAAAGGATTTTCTAGTATGCTCGTCTTAATTTATTCTACAGCTTGAAAGACTACTAAGCTCGAATTTTTTTTAATCATTTTAGGTTCATTTCCCATATCTAAATATTTGGCTATGTATAAAACTAACAAAAATAATCTTTTCAAAGATATCATTTTGTTTCCGTGCATTTTTTCCCAAGGATAACAAATTATTACAGATATATTAAATATGGTCTGTAACAATATTTTCCATCATTGCAATGAAAGACATGCTTATATCAAAGTTTCATCAAATCTTTAAATAACATGTTTTTCCTCTGTGAAAAAAGAACTTTACCTCTCAGATACTTTTCAGTCAGGATTTCATTTTACTATTAAGCTATGAAAAGGACAAGGTGCGTTATAAGTCATGGACACTAGACTTTTCTCTTTGTGTGAGGGTATGTGTATGCGATTTTAATCACAAGACAATTTTTATTTCTGGATTAGATTTATCATGCTTTGTATTATGTGCACACTCCTATTGTACTCTATTACCTGATGTTCTTTATGTGTGCATGACTATTTAAATGTGGTTGCCGTAACTTCTAAATTATACATAAATGTTTCATTACTCTTAAATTCATTAAATTATACATAAATATTTCATTACTCTTAAGGAAAATTACCATAAAAAATGGTAATCTTCCTTAATAGTAAATATATATATATATATATATATTAAATTCCATTTTTTCATAATTAGCTTGAATTTATACTTAATATTTTTGCTAAAAGATGTGTAATAAAAAAATAATGCATGACCAAAATTTTAAATTTTTTAGTTTGTATTATACCCTAAACAAAGCGAAATATTCATTCGTATTATGAAATATTTCAAAATATTTTACGCTTTTAACGTTGTAAAGAGCAAAATTTGAACTCATGTAAATTTCGTGCCGTTCCTATAATGGTGAAATGAAGAAGGGTTATCTAGAGATAAGCTAGCTTGAAGAGGGTACTGCGTGTCCATTATGTCTTCCTAATGCTCGTTCATCTGACACTAAACATGAAAAATTAATGAAGATGAGTACAATCCACCACAGTGCTTTCTTTCTTCATATATCATCCCGTTTCATTCTAATTAATGATGCATTCATATCAAATATGAAAATAAACTATAATAATCAAAAATTGACATAATAATGAGATAAAATAGTAAGAGAAACATCATTAATCTGTTTGAAGTACAGGAAATGTTCTTATCATTTACAATTTATCTTCTAAATAGTCTCAGAACTTTTAAAAAGCACCGTTAGTAGAAAGTAATGATTTCATTATGCATTTAAATTTATTTTATGAAATACATTTTTTAAATTATTTAAATTTTGGGGGGATTACTTAATGAAAATAATTCAGCAGATATGTTTCTTGTATTTTGCAATATCCTGCCAAAGAGAGTTATTTATCTATTTATTCATTATTTCAAACTATACTTATCAGGCGCAGTTGGCACAGTTAAAAAAATTTTAAATTTTGTTTAAGCTCATTTGTATCTTATTTTAATTTCTTTTTTTTTTCTGAATAAATCTGAAAGATTTCCTTTAATAAAAAATTAAATATCTGGTTCTAAAATTTATGAAAGATAATGGAAAAACTAATGCTATGTATGTTGAAACTCCAAGATCAACAATTTTAATGAATAGAAATTTTAATTCTCGCTGTTACAGCCGTAATAGTTATTGCAGTGTTTGGGTACGCAAATCCCTAAACATGTGTCGGTAATGCGCAGGCCTTGAGGAGATGGATTAGCAAATTGTATTCTATAAGAAACTCTGCAGAGATTGGCATACACCGGCTGGACAAAGAGTAAACAGACTAGCTTTACTGTAAAAGGGTGTAGTGTGTGACTAAAAATCCATATATTATTACCCTTGATTATAAGCTCTTTGTAGCTACAAAAATCACACTCACTTGAGGAAACAGATAGAAAGCAAATGCCCACAGATTTAAGATTGATTGTTGCTAGAGCTCGTGATAGCCTCGTAATGGTCAAACATCCTCCCGCTGGTGTGGTGCGGAAGTTTGGAGGGGGGCTAGCTCAGGTGTCATCTGACCGCGGTTTAAAATTACAAGGTCCGTTCCAAAATAACCCTCGTGTTGCTTCAAAACGGGACGTTAATATTACGGCCGGATGAATAGCTACCTGACTCCAGAATTATGTCAGCCAACCATATAAGCATATTACAAGACATTAAAATTTAACGCTTGCTAAATAAAAATATAACACAATGAAGAAACTATAGAAAATATATTAAGCAATTTAATTCACAAAACACAAATATATATATCAATGGCAGAAAACTGTTGCCATATCGTGGAACAAAACTAAAACAGAAAAAAAACACCTGAAAATGCAAATTACACAGTTTAAGAGCTCTAGCACGATATCACAATAGTAGTCCGAAGATTAATCAGGCTCTAACACGGTTTAGCTCCCTCGGAACCACAATATAACTAAATCAAACTAGACTAAACTAAACATAGTAATTTGTATTTTCAGTCTATTAGCGTTAATTTAAACAAGTCGAGCAGAGCTTGATTAAGTTAATTAAAATTGTTTTCTGTGTACAGCCAAAATTGGAATTATAACCAGGAGCTTTGTATAGTCAAGTTAGTTATCTCGCTATTACTGGGCATTTTGAGACATAATTTTAGTTATAATAAATACTAGCTGATGCCCACGACTTCGTCTCCATAGAACATTATTGGTATCTTGTTGATCTGGATAAAAAATGTCTATGTCTTTATAGCATTAATGTAAAAAATACTTTTATACAAAATTGTATTACACAGAGTTTCACATGGAAATGAAATTGGAAATGATGTTGAAAAGGTTTTTGTGCAATAACATACTCCGAAGTTATTGCGGAAAAACGTTAAAATGTAAAGTAATTTTTAATAAATAAAATTTCTACTTAAAATTTTGAAAAATCCTTTCTTAGTGAGCACCTACTACTCAATAAGCAACCACCTGCCAAATTTCAAGTTCCTAGTCCCAATGGTTTGGGAGATTCGGTGATGAGTCCGTGAGCGACTTTCTAATTTGTATTAATAAATATATTTGCTGTCCATTCACCGTTGAATTTTCATGGCAAATAGGACTATCGACATGTAAAATTTCCCTTCAAAATGCTAGCTGGTAATTTTAAAGCTGTGTTAAACAACGTATGAAAAATTTTAACTTAATAACAGTTTGTTTTTACCGGAAAAGTTTATGTAAAATGACCATATTCTTGTTGATATAAGATCTAAAATGTTACATAACTCTAATTTAAAATGTGTGTTCGCATAAATGGTTCATTTCAGAAAAAGTTTTTAACTTAAATTACTTCTCAAATACGGAGAGCATCGCATGATCGAAAATCAAAATTCATAATTGAAATTCCAAGAACGTCGAGCTTTCAAAATAATTTTTTTACTTAGTATTCAATTTCACGTATTCTTCAATCTGTCGACCTCTTTCTTTTTTACGGCATACTCATTTTCCGTTCGAAGTTATTCCATTTATTTTGAAAGATTAAATACCTATTCGCTGAAGCGATTAAGAACCGTATTTCGAAACTGCAGCTTTAATCTTCTAACATATTTCTGAATTTCATAAAAAATTCTTGAAGACTCATCGAATAAATATTTTCAACGAAAAATTAAATAGAATTCAGCATTCTTTCTCCGATCTTTTGAGTAATTCAGAATTACATAATCTTTCATTATAATGAAAGTATAAGGTGTAAATATTTTCGAAGAGAATTTAAGAAGTAACTTTAATTTTGATATATTCTGTCTTTCATAAATCGTCGCTGAACAAGCAACACCACTTATCTCAATATTTCAAAGTTTCAAAGAGGAAGAAAAAAGTGAATTTTTCGAAATCAATAACGAATATTTCTGAATTTTTTACATTTACTAGGAACATGAGACAGCAAGTTCCTACCAGAAGTAAAAAAAATTCCGAAATATTTTTTACTGCTTGCAAAAAATTCATTTTTTCTTTTTCTTTCTTCTTGAACCCTTAAAAATTTGAATTAGGTGCTGTTGTTTGTTAGGCGACCAAATTTAAAAGTTTACATTTAAAACAAACTTATCGACTTTTTAAGATTTTTTTTTCTTAAAAATGTTTTGGGGTTTCTAGTGAAAATTCATATGATATTTAACTATTTAATTAGTATTAATTGTTTATTATTTGTTTGTGGTAACATCATTCATTAATCATCGATTATTTTGTATAAGTTTATTGTGCTGTTTCAAACAATTTATTTAATATTAATTGCCTGTTTAGTAAAACATGTTTCTTTTATCAATCATTTGTGTTTTGAATGCTCAGTCAACTATGAATGGACGCATTATGAATATTTCATATTGTTTATTATTTTTTAAATATTGTAACTGCGAATTACTGATGAGTAGGGGAGAGTGGGATAAAACGGGATACTTTGATTTTAGCGTTATTAATTCTTCTTTCTAGTGGACAAATACTGAATTATTCTCCATAGGGAAGAAAAAAGAATGGTCATAGTTTCCCTTTTGTTGTTAAATTCACTTCGTCTGTGAAGGTCTATTTGTTTTATGACGTCACCTCTCCAATTTTCGCATGATTTTAAACTATTCTTACTTAAAAATCATTACACTTTTAAAAACCATTTTTAGTCCAGCTTATTATACGTTTACTAAGGATTTATATCCTATCAACGAATAAGGATTTGCTCCAATAATTGCGTTGTTCTATTTCGTTTCTTATGACCTCTGCACTCGGGGTAAAACGGGATACTAGGGGAAGCTACGGATACCCGACCGAAGAGGTTTTCATAAGTTGTGAGATAGTTGGTAGTTTGTGAGGGCCATTTCTATTTGACCTTTTGTCAAATTATCTGATGGAAAGCATTTCCAACAGTTAGAAGAAAAGAGAAAATGAAAAATTGCTATTAAAGAAGAGAAAATTGTTTTGTGGTGACTCAAAAAACAGAAAACCTCAAAACAAAACAATCAGAAAGAGAAGAGTATGAAGAACCAATACTGCAAAGTCGTCTTCTAAAAAAACCTAAATGAGTCCACTAAATCTGCAGTGGAGAGGAGAATAAAGACAACTACTTTATGTGAATTATTACTATTCTAACTTACTTATTACTATTCTTAAACTAATTGTGTTTATTCTTAAACTGTCAACTATTGTAACTATTGATAATTTTTTTAAAAAACTGTCTTTATTCTTAAATTGTCAACTATTGTATTTATTGCTAATTTTTTAAAAAATAGTCATTTTTTCTTAAATTGTCAACTATTAAAACTTTGTTAATTCTTAGAAAATTGTTTTATTCTTAAATTGCCACATAAAATAAAAAATATGCTACTTTTCTACTGAAAATCTAGTTTTCCCTAATTCCCCATAGAGTTAACATGTGTATCCCGTTTCACCCCACTAGTGGGGTAAACGTAACTTTGACTTTTTCTACAAAAAAATCATTAGTAAAAATAGTAATGAAACTGTGACTTTTGCTGAAAAATATATTAAACTCTGATAAATAAAGAATATTTTAATAAAATTTGGCAAGCTTTATGTCGTATAGTTTAGTTCCAACAGCCTTCCCCTAAGTATAAGAAAAATTAGTTACGAGTTACATATAATTTATGTCTTATGAAAACTGAGGATATTAAATTTCCTTTCCAGTTTTTTATCTATCATCTGGGTTTTCTATAAATCGTGAAAATTAAGGTCTTAGATAGAATATTGCCTTACATATGAAAACTTTATTACATTCGATTAGATGCTCTTTCTTTTTGGAATAAAAACTTTATAGACAGAAAGAAGCTGTATTTTTTCGTGTTATTTATCTGTTCATCATTAGAGAGATATACACGAACGAAAATTATAACATTTTGAGATTTCATTAAAAGCAGAACTTCTCAATCTGGGATAAAGGTCAAGAAAGGATGAGATGATGAATATTCCTCGGATTCTTTAGAAGTACGTTCTATTTCTTAGGGGAGTAGATTCATAACTGTTTGCAATTGAATCAGCCGTATGCAGAAAGGAAAAAATATAAAAACTGTTTCCGGGGGAAGAAAAAAACTTCTTATTTTCCTTTCTTTATTTTTTTCTTAACCAAACTTGATAGGAAATTCTTTACGATGCTGATTTTCGTTCCCATTTCTTAGCTAAAATGAGCTTTTATATGTAACCCGTGCTTTGTACCAAAGAAACCGAATTTCGATTTTTGGGGGGATGGGGGCTCTTGTTCCCTTCTTTATACTGCTTATTCAGTTGCGAATTTCATTTATTTTATTAAACCCGACAGTAATCATTGCTCAATCATCGTCAAAATATAGAGAATGTTTAAAAGCAACTTTATCGTTCTGCTAATTAAGTTAAATAGGCAAACGAAACGCAAAGGCTTTTAATACATTTTTGTACGATTATGAAATTATATAAAAATGTTTTTACATAAAATTCTTGTGCTTCAATGTTCTGTTTGATTTCTTGTGTTCTTTACTGTCTGCTACGAAAGTTCATGGGTGATACATCACGTGATTTAACGAGAATATGAGTAAAATATATTGAACTACTGTGAATTTTTTTCTTCACTTCTTTGGAGAATTTAATTACTGGAGAGAGATGTACGACTGCTTGTTTTATATTGATGGAGTTCTGCCACTTGATGGTTGTGTGGTAAAGAGATGATATATCTTCCTGAAATAATAGCAATAAAATATCATTTCCATAATATGTGAATTGATTTTCACATTTTTGTGAGCTCTTCTCACTTTTAATTTTCCATTTTATGTAAAATCAGCAGAAGCTACATTTTCCTTACAACAACCTCCTTTAGATTCTTTGAAATTTGCTTTTTCTCTTTTATGTCAATAAACATATCTTTTTTACAATTCTAATTACAAACTTTACAATGTCTTTTTAAAATCACTGTTTTGTTGTTAGGGAAAACATTATGATATTGGATGATAATTCGATGTGTTAGAACATAATTACTGTAAAAAAAATAAAAATCTCTTAAACCAAACGATTTTTATATATTCTATCAAAAACGTCCCAGAAATGGACAAACAGCTCTCATACATTTTCATCCACATGAGAAAGATATGAAAGTTAATCATCGGTAGACTTACGATTCGCACAATATACCAGTCACATTGTCAGCCATTTGTATTGAAAACCCTGTTAACTATTCATCTTCGATTCTGTCAGCCAAACACTTATCTTATTCAAGTCAAACAACAGTTTTGTGACATACATTTTAGCACTCTTTTTTTGTGAGAGAGTGGAAAATTTCCTGTATAAACTTCACGTTAAAAGACTCGGGTAATTAGTTTTTAGAAAAAAGCAAAAGAGATAATTAATTATCTCCGAATTTTGTTGTTGTAAGCGTTCAATACTTTGCTTTTCATTCAGTGTATACCGTAACTTTCTTATCTATTAGTTTTGAAAAATTAATTAGTCACCTACAAAAGAAAATTATAGCAAACTTGATACGTTGTTAAGCGACAAAATAATCACTCTTCTTCTGTAATTTTCACTTCTCTTCTGTATCTGTTGGAACCGATTATGATATATTCGTAATGAAAATTACATCATGGCATTAATTGCAAACGATTTTATTGAAAACTATTAACTTGTTATGTGTATTTTTTTCCTTTGGATGATGAAAGCTAAAATTTGTTTTCGATCATTATTAGCTGTGTTATTTTAATAGTTAAGTTGTGGCAACGGTATGTTATTCTGTTTAAAGATAAAAAAATAAGTTTTTAATTAAAATCAGCTTACAAAATGTACTTTAAAAAGCAGAATTTTCATTAATGGAAGTATTTACTAACTTTTAGTCTTTAATTTATAACTCGTTATCATAAATACTATGTAATCTTGAAATCATTTTTTTTTCTCAATTTCGTGACCAAGTAGCGTCACGGAATCAAATTTTAATTGAATTAATCGATTAACTGGTAATTAATTTCGTTACCAAGTGGCGTCACGGAATCAAATTTCAATTGAATTAATCGATTAACTGATAATTAATTTCGTTACCAAGTGGTGTCACGGAATCAAATTTTAATTGAATTAATCGTTTAATTGATAATTAAGTTCTGAATAGAAAAAAGTAGTTAATTTTCACCGAGAATACAAAAGTTTTCAAAATTTCAAAACTTCAATGTGTCAGGAAGTGTTTGAAAAATCGGTTACAAAATTCCATGTTCAATCTTCGAACATTCGCAAATATATAATCAGTATTAAAATCAGCTGTTTCTCTTACCTGTCAGAAAAGGACTCATAGGGAACGTTTAGAGATACTCCCTAGTGAAAGCAACATACAAATTTACTGACGTAAACATCATAGAAGACATCACAAGACAAACACAGGATACACACAGCACCAGACAAACATAAAACAAGCATTAGTCAGAGACTGACAATATACTGTACAAACCCGGATGGTTGGTTGGTTCTTTTGGGTTTTATGGCACAAGAGCCAATTTCGGCTATACTGCGCCAATATATAAAACCGAAAATAGCGCACGGCAACACCAGGAGACATTCCTGAACTCTTGGACTTGAAGTTTAAACATTCCATCTTTAGAAACATGAAACAAGTTGAGTTAAATGAAAGCGTATAAAAAAAACTATATGTGAGATGATGTGCTTATGCTGTAATAAATGTGTTTTATCATAAAAAGTTAGAGTAATTTATAAGAGTTTAATTGATTTCTGCATATTCAGCGATTGAAATATTTACACTCTGTGAATAAATAATATTACGGAAATAGGCAATCATTTTGTAATAGTTTAATCATATTGATATCTCTTGTTGCAAGTACTTGAAAAATTATTTAATAAAATGCAAGTACAAAAAGTTCATTAAATTTCTCCTAATGTGAAGAAACAAATGTAACTGTAAAGTTCAGGTGTGAAAAACCAAGCAGAGTTTTTAGGAAAGCTGAGTAAGCTGAGCTAGGAATCATATCGAAATAGAAAATGAAGTTTTCTTTCAAACCCAGAGTGTATCAAATATGTTTTAGCTGTCCTCTACTTGTCAAATGATTCACTATCAATGTTTATAAAATATGATGTCTAACTCAGCTTATCAGAAAATTGTGGGTTTGTCCGTTTTGGTTTTTAATGCCTCAAATACTCAAATATACCCTCATTTGCAATAACTTCTATTTAAGTGTCCATTTAACAGTGAACTGTATTTCTTAATTAATCCCATCTGATATGTTTCCATGTTTTATTATTTTCATTCGGATTTATTACCTATAATCAGTGGCGGACTGGGTCTAAAAATAGTGGTTGCCATGAATAAAGGGGGCCCTATCACATCTAGCATGCCATCTTACATATATTTTTAATTTTATTTATTACAAATATAATAAATTAAAATTAATAAGTTATTAAAATCTATTCCTAATCTAAAATTATATATTAGTAATTATTAGTATATATATAGTATATATATTAGTATATATTAGTTATATATATTAGTAATTACAGTATACACTTAGTAAGCATGTGATTGGAAGTAAGAAATAAATACAATATTTTACAATAGAAAATTAAATAATTTTAAAGGTTGTGTAGCATACGGTAATTTTGTAACTGTACTGCAATTTTGACAATTTTTTATCCGAACTGAAAATAAGTACAAACTATTTACGAATTCCAATTTTTTAAAAAAAGAATGCTTCTTATTGTCAAATATTAACAACTCAAAAGTACAGAAGTGTATTACATGTTGTCCACTTCATTAAATGGCAAGTCAGTTCACGAAGACTGTGCAAATCTGTCAATAATCACTCTGCATTCAAATCACATACCAGTTCCTTTTCAATCGATTCAAAATTCTCCTCGGTTAATGGATTTCTTCTAGTTTAGGTTTAGTTATATTAACCTCCCGTTTTGAAGCAACACGAGGGCTATTTTAGTACTGATCTCATAATTTTCAACCGCGGTCAGCTGAAGAGGACAACACCTGAGCTGGCACTCCCTTCCTCCTGACTTCCGCATCACACCAGCGGGAGGACGTTTGACCCACTCCGTACGATTTAACGTGCATTAGACCCACATATACAGTCGATCTTCAGTCTAACTTCGAACTTGGAGCCCTCCGGCCCCGAGGCTAAGACCTTACCACTAGCCCACTGCGGCCCCAAGTCTGCTTTGGAGTTAATGTCCAAAGAAACCAATATTTTCTTCTTATAACTTTAACAGTGGCAAAAATACGTGAATGAAGGATTTAATGAAATAATAAATTGGTTTGAATTTTATTTTATGACAATAGAAAACGTTACAAATCACGAGTTACAAATGTTACAAATTGCGTTTAAAATTAATTTTGAAATGTTAATTATAATTAGAGAAAAACTGTACCACAATAAAATTAATATCATTAAAAATACAATTTATTGCTCTTTAAGATGGTGTAAAAGTCATTTTCGTGCGATAAATATTTCAGAAGTTATTGGCGAGACCTTACCACTAAGCCACCGCTGCCTCACAATAAATTTCTTAATAAAGTCTTTGCGATAGTTAACTTCGAAATTTCACTAATATCACTACATCATTCATTCCAGAAAAATGGAACATTTTCAAAGACGTCCTTTGGCCCTCAAATTACGTGATATACCTTCTTACAGTTTTAGTGTCCCGAAGAAGATTTTTTTACTTTAGAAAATAGGCGAGTTCGCTTGTCCGTCAGTTTTACAACAGTAAAATGCACAAACAACAACAAAAATAAAGTTGTTTAGCCATCTCCAAGGGTCGCACCCTTCTTGCGCAGAGGGGGTTATCCCCTTCTTCTTGCCGGGGGCCACCTAGAAGAATAAAAAATCTTGTGGTTATTGCTTCCCGGCCTTATACAGAAAAGATTGTTTCTCAGAAAAGACCTAAGATATTTTCTAGAAAAAATGAGTTCTTCTCTTTCTCTCTCTTTTACACATACAATCCTGGAGCCCCATACTGACTTAATAAGGAGGCCCACTTGCCATCAGGCAAGCTGGCAACCTGGCCATTCCGCCACTGCCTAATCGATAAATATATTAGAAGAATCGATTTTCGTCCCAAGGAAACACATTTATAGCTTACCATTACTGACAAATCTTCTAAAATACGTCTTTGAAAAACTGACCATGATTTTCTTTGATTATGTAAGAACGTGACAGAAGACATTAGTCTTCCATGCAAAATATCTCTTTATTGTCTGTAACTTTTAATGAATTTTCGATTTGAAAGTGAACTCTTCATCCAAATTCTTCCCATCTGATATATATTTCTATGTTTATTATTTTTCTTCGTATTCATATATTACTTCTAATCGATAAACCCATTCGAATAAACGATTTTCGCTTCAATGAAGCATATTTCGACTATTCATTAGTGTACAATCTGTTACATCAAGTCTTTAAAAATTTGACCATGATTTCTTTTTGATTGTTTAAGAGAACGTTACCGGAAACTTCTCCGTGCAAAATATCTCTTCATTTGCTATAACTTTTAGTGAATTTTCGATTTAAAAATGAACTTTTCTTCCAAATTCATTTAATCTTATATATATTTCCCTGTTTCCTGTTTTCCTTCGGATCTTTATATTTTATAAAATCGATAAACTCATTCAAAGAATCGATTTTCTCCCCAATGAAGCATATTTATGGCTAATCACTATCGGAAAATCTCTTACAACACGTCTTTGAAAAATTGGTCATGATTTTTCTGATAGTGTAAGAAAATGGTAGAAAACATTAGTCTACTATGCAATAAATTTTGTATTTGCATTCACTCTATTTTTAACATAAGTTGAAGTTAAAAACATCTGTCGGGAAAAAAAGGCATTTAGACTTCCCCAGTAAAATGGCTTCCTATTAATGCGCTTTTTAAGTCGCCTTTTTTACTTGTATTTATTTCTCGTAATATTTATTTCTCGCCAAGCTTAATGTGCTGTGTTTACAGGAGCATCTATTATTAAAATCTTTCTGCGAGTAGGAATTCTGAAGGCTGTTTTATGAATCCCATTTTCAGAATGAGTCTCTTGGAATTCCAGTGGCGTCGTTATGGTCGTAAATCCATTTACCAAAACAGATAGTTTAAATTTTATTGCCTCAGATGCTGTTGCAAGATATGAGAAGAATTAAATATTTGTTGGACTTTGTTAAAGGTTGCAGAAACCTTTGCATATAACTCTTCGAACTCGCTTCTCCTTTGTCCATCTATTTATTTATGTTATGAATTTCTCTAACTGATGAGATCCTAACTTGTGTACCTTCTGAACCTAACAATGAATCATTGAGCTCGGATACATCTAGTAATGATTTTGTCTCAATTTCGTATGGTCATTTTAATGTATGATGCCAGGGAAGCAACAAACAAGATTGCAGCAATCTCTGTGCATAAAATCTCTTTAAATGCGTTTCTCTTATATGCATCTGTTCATTATGAAATGCATGAACTGATGAGAGCCCTAATATCTGTTAACTTGCGTTTATTTCTCAATCTGATAACGAATCAATGGGTTTCATACGTATAGTACTGAAAATAAGGACGTGTCTGACCTTCATGCCGACATTATTAACATGACACGGAAACATCAGATTCATTAATCCTTCCTCCCAACTTTTTCACATGCCCCTGGTGGCTTGATGACAGAATCTCAGGCTTCAAGATCGGAGGATCGCAGGTTTGAAAACCGATTCTGCTAAAGATCCGACTGTCAAATTTTGGATCAAATGTGCCAAAGGGTTTAATGTCTGTCGGATCTGTCTATTACTGTGTACGTGGAGACAACAACAGAATACCCAAAGTCAGAAGCTTCATGAATGAAATTCGATATATCATCTTGACTCCAAAACTGTAGATATGTATCAAATTTTGAATGAAATCTATCAAAAGTAAGAGATATTGTAAAAGCGGTAAATGTAATATAAAGCACTCCGTACTGTGTAAGTGTGCAGGAAAGTCGATGGGAGAACACTCCCATCGACTAGTCCTAGTTTGTGCATTTATTTACACATAAGAGTGTAAAAATTATTATAAAAAAAGAATTAAGGGATCACATAAGGACTTTTTAGGAAACAAGAAAATTAGCACATCCCTAGTTCGTACATTTATTTACACATGCGAGTGTAGAAAGCATTATGAAAAATAATTAAGGGATAACATAATGACTTTTTAGGGAACAAGAAAACTAACAAACCCGCTAATTAGTTGCTATTTTTTAACATACTCTGGTATCACTTTCTGATGACGTGAAATGTATCTTTCACTTTTCATTCCTGATAGTAAAATGAACGGGAAACTCAAATTTGTAACAAACTTCAAGCAATTAAACCTTCCACAGATGTGTGTAACATATCCGTGACTGTAAAATCTCCTTGCCCCCATTCGCTACGCCACAGCTACGCCCGTGTTTTTATCGATTTATTTTTCTGTTTTGTTGCTTTCACATGTACATTCATTTCTGCACATTTCTTTACACTTGTAATTCTGTTGTATTTTCCTTACTATGTAGGTAGTACTTGCTAGTTTATTGTATTTTACAGCTCATCTAGAACTCCCGGGCCTTTTGGCATTAAGAACAACGCTGACAATACGAAATGACTATCCAATATTTCTAACCATGAATCTGCAAGTGTTCGGGAGAAGAAGAAGATGAAAAGGAGTACTTTGGAAATCGGAAAGGAGTACCTCGAGTGCGGTTGACAGCAACACCATTGAATACAACATAAGTGATCAACTTGAGGAAATTCTTGGAAGTACAAAAGAAATCTGTGAATAAGAAAAAACAGGTTCAACTTAATTTAAACCTTCCAAAAAAATAGAAAGTGTTGCCCAGAATGAGCTTTGGGTGTTCTCGTATCATCACGCCAGAAAGTACAAACATTTATTCAGTTTTTACTTTTTAAAAAATTTTAATCTTATTTTGTCTTGCCTTACTATACATGCTTTTACTTTGTGGGGTTTTGTTTGTAGTCACAACGATTCTAAAATTTTGTCTTTTTGGCATCTATTATTTTAGCTGTCCGTTACCATTTGTCATTACATTTCCATTTTTGAAAGTCTACTTGAGAATCTGTTATTCACAGTGATTTTTCACTCCACAATGCGAGACTGAAAACATTTTAAAATTTAAAAAGTTTATTCAATCAATATAAAAGTTTATTCAGTTTTATTCAATCCCACATTTTTGACGCAGCACGGCCAATATGGCTCTTGTGCTATTAAACCAAACCAATAAACCTAGCCATTTGGCTGAGGAAGGTTTCACTCTCCATCTATCCTTAATGACCTTACGCTTTCATAGGGAACTCTATCAACGTGACTCATTGAAGCTGCAATTGAGTTGACTAGCCGCCACTTCTATGAAGCAAAAGAAAACTTTCCACTCTCAAAGAACAAGAAATCGAGATCAGGCGCATTGTCTGATCCTTACTTAGAACTTAAGTCCGAGGCTCGGATAATCAGAGCCCTTAAAAAAAGGGCAAATCATTTCCGTGTTTCCTCTGTTCCGCAAACATACCACCCGATATAGTGCCCGCCGACTCGATTGCCTAGAAGAGCCTTATATAACAAAGTCATCAAAAGCCATGACAGCACCGTTCCGTGCTCAGACGCCAGGTAGCTTTCTAAGTGGATTCCGAGTTGGCGTCAGCTCTTAGCTCTGACAGGTGTCACGAAAGCCACGAGTTTCGAACATTTTTCCATTTTCTACGTAATTATGATGTTATGTAAGGTACAGAGTCAATAGAGGGTCTCGGTTCTTAGGACTATTTCCACGATCGAGAGTTTTAATGCGCACTTAATCGATCTAGGCTTGTTGGGTGAATTCATTAATCGAATCTTTGGGCGTGGTTCAGTAGCTTCTGCGTGTAGACGCTATTGCGATTGTGATAGTCTATACCTATCGGTAAGATTTGTTTTTAGAATAAAATATGTTTTATAGATGGGTCTAAATGTTTGCGCAGGAAGTGAAATAGGACTGTAAGCAATTGAGTTACGTCACCATTTTTCATGTTTTCTTGTCACCGTGTTATTCAAAACATATTCTAGTTATGTTAGTGTTGACAGCACTTACATATGCGAGATATATCTTTTTTTTATTTGTAAAATTATAATTTAAAAATAGAACTCGCTATGATGTGTATAATATTCGAAGTTCAGCAATTTGTTCATTCTCAAAAATCTTAAGTACACGTTTATTGTATCAGTTCAAAACATAGTTCGGTTATGTCTGTTCTGTTGCGAACTTCCCATAGATTGATTCATTATTTGTATTTCATACATGTATATGTAATTTAACTTACTATTAAAACACTGAATTACTATACACTTTAATATACAGGGTTTCCCAAAAGAGTGGAAAAAGAGTTTATTTCCACAAATATTTCACCTAAACATGTACTTACAAAATTTCATTAAATAAGGTGGGTAATTGTAAGAAAACACTTTGGCTTCTGTGGAGGTTGATAATAAAAAAAGAAGAAATTAAATTTTTATACGACCAATATTGTGTAAAAGTGTTGGTTAGAAAAATGTTCACCTTCCGCTCATCTATGAACACACAAAGTTTCCCGCTTCTATCTCAAAAGTTTATGCAGATATTAAAAGGTAAAAAAAAAGACTCTGCCTGTCTTAGCAAAAGCTCGAAATGTGTATCAAATTTTGCACAAAATCCGGAAAAGAGAATTCTGTCGGTTCGTTCGCATATAAGAACGAAACTCTAAGGTAATAAGCTAGATGAATGAAATTCAACAAATATTTTTTATCATGAGAATTGTAGATTTGCAGCAAATTTTGGACAAAATTCGACATGGAGTAGAATGACTGTTTGTCCGTCAGTGTATATGTTAATACGGCATCTCAAGAACGCTGTAAGCAAAATAAATGAAATTTGGGATGAGGATTTTGACATCAAAATTGCAGATTTATATCAAATTTTTAGCAAAATTTTCCCAAGTGAATAAGTTTACTTAATAATAATTACTTTTTATTTTACCGTTTCCTTTTATTTATTAAGGTATTAATTGAAACTGATTTTTTTTTTAAATCTTAAAATACTGTTGTCTGCACTTCCTGTTTCTCTTTTTCTTTTCGAATAATAGATGGCACCTCATATTAGTTGGTTACATTACGATTGTTAATTTTTAAGGCTGTATTATTCTTTTTCTTTGTCTGTGAGTTGAATTTGGACATTTTAATTCTTTGCAAAAACGGATTAAGCTTGAATTTTTCTTCTTTACTGATGTTTTTATGAAGGTATTTTTGCCGGAAGGCTAATAATTTTTAAATCAATCTTGTTAGCGGTTTGTTTTTTCTTTCTGAAAATTCTTTTGTTGTTTACTTATCTTGTGTGTCTTGTGGTTTGGGAAATTTCGGGCTATGAAGAGGCTTTGGTTAGACTTAGGTCAAGCCTCTTATAGAAAAATTTCCCAATTTAGTCAATAGCCCTTGAGAAAGTGGACTAGAATGGAATCCTTGTCTGTTTAATTCGATTCTATCAGAGTTTATTTCGTAGATTTTACTTTCTTTGAATTATCATTAAGTTTAATATGCATATTCAGCTCTTCTCTATACTATGTGTACAAAATGTTAAAAAAAGACGGAGAGACATTGATTGGAAAATTCATATCTTCTTTTACTTTTTGTCTTCTCTAAACGCGACATTTTAAAGTTTTTTTTTAATAAAGCATAAAAGAAATTCAAGTCATTTTAAAATCTCTCGAAAACCTTTCTATATTCCCATAATTAAATTCTTTCTCTGCTGATTCCAGTTATTTAAAAGTAATCTTAAAATAAAACATCAGAAAACTCTTAAAATATTCAGTCATGCATATCATTATATTACAAAAAGTACTCTAATAGCAAATAATAATTAAGTCGCTCAAATAAGATAAGTCCATCATTGATGTCTTCTGGTTTTTGTAAATTTTGATGTAATTAATAACATTATTTTTAGTTATTAAAGGATTTACTCGTTGCTTCATTAGAAGACTTTATATACTTCACTAAGGAAATTAATAAACCAATTTTTTTTAGATTATTGTATTAATAAGCATGAATTTTCTCAATTTTTTTCTGGATCCGCATTGGCTTCTGAACGACTCAATTATATTCTCAAATAACAACATGGGATTTTAAAAATTCTAAATGAATTGTAATAAGCCTCATTACATTTTAAGCAATCAGTCAGTACTTTTGTAAAAACTTAAATGAGATTAACAATGCACACTGCTATTGTAATGATGAAGATTATAAAGATTTTATTGATAAAGATAGGGGACATATTATCACGGGTAATTTAAATATTGTTAAATCCATATCTCTTAGAGATATTATGAAAAAGGGAACTAAATTTAGGCTTAGAAAAAAAGTTGGTCCTATTAGGATTGTTAATTCCATTAATTGTGACTTAAATATTTTTATTGCAAAATATCATTGGTCCATTGAAGGATTTGGAGAATGTAAACAGCGCATCATAAAAGAAGTAAAGAATAGAATTTATAAAAATAATTGTAGGGATATTAATAGAGGCATTTTCTTCAACAAGCATCTTAAAAAAGAAATTGAAGATTTAAAAAGTAAATTCATTATTACTACAGTTGATAAGGCAGGAAATAATTTTTGTATAATGTGTAAATCACACTTCAAGGAAATTATTCTTAATGAATATAATTCAAATCAAACATATAAACTTATCAAATTTGGCAAAAAAGAACTTGATAAAAGGATTTTAGCACTAGCTAAAAAAACTAAAATTAAAACCAGTAATTTCAATTTTCCTTACCTTTTCCCCTTTATAAAATTTCATAAAAATCCATTAAATTTCAAATTTGTCACTTGTGGCACTGGCTGCTATAATTATCACTTTGGAAAATTATTCTTCAAATTTCTTAAAATTATTCTTAACAAAATAAAAGAAGATAACTTTAATATTTTGAATTTTATCAAAGAAAATAAAATCTATAATATTTTACATTTGATTTTGAAAATCTCTTTACTAGTCTCCCACACAATAAATTAATTGAACTTTGCTCAAATGTATATGATCTGTACCTAAATACTGATTTAATTGATAAATATAAATGGTTAGAAATTTGCAGAGCTAATGTTTGTGAAAATTATTTATTTAATGGAATTAACTACTATAAACAAGTTCTCGGCATTCCTATGGGTTGTTGTTTCTCCAGTGCATTGGCCAATTTATTTCTTCATTCATTTGAGAGAGAATTAATTAAGAATGAACTTGTGTTCGGATTCCGTTTTATTGATGACCTTTTATTATTTAATTATGATAATGTTAATTCCATTCTTAACTGCTATCCAGAGGAGCTTAAATTAAATAAAACTAATAATGAAGTGCACAAATGTAATTTTTTGGATCTGGAAATTAAAATTATAAATTCAGGAGTCTCTGTCGGAGTTTATGATAAACGAAAAGATTTTAAATTCAAAGCTATTACACTATGCAATTTTCATATATGTCTACAGTTTAAAATTTTAAGAAATTCTATATTTTCTCAAATTAATAGGATTAAAAATATTTGCAATAAACAATATACTTTTGATAAGGCTTTAGATAATTTAAAAAATATATTAAAAGATAACGGATATCCTGGTTATTTCCCAAAAGTTAATAAATTTTTAAAAAAACAGTTTTAAGAATTTCTGTTTTCTGGAGAATAGTTCGAATTCTTCTACATAGATGGAGCTAGGGGCTTGCTTCTTGATGTTATTGGGCTTTTCTTATTTAGAGTGTCTGTTTTTGAAAGAGGATGACTTTTTGCTTTTTGGTTTCTGTTGTACAGGTATCTGTTATGTTTTTTTCTTTTTTCCTTTTATCCTATTTTCAGAGGTTGGACAAAAATTCAGGCCACATAAAGGAATAATTTTGACTAATGGTCGTTCCTTTATTCAGAAAATTTTTGTCTTGCTTCAGAGAAACAATGGCGTGTGGCCTCTGAGGAGAATCGTCATTTTGGTTCTTTTACAATTTTCTTCCATTTTGCTTTCATTCTAATTGTATTTTTCTTTCTATTTTGCTTTTTTGTGTTTTATTTTAAGGTTTTATTAATGCTTATTTTTTATAATTTTTAACTTATTTTTCGAAGTTCTAATTTTGTTTTCGTGTATTCTATCAGAAGCAGCTGCATATGCACCTTTCTGTTTAATGCAAAAGAATTTTATTAATTTTTATTAATTTTTGATTCAAGTTCTATTAATATTTAATTTAATTTTCGTTAATTTTATCAATTATAACTGTTAATTTTTCTACTCTTTTCGTTTTTGAGTTATCATGGTCACAGACAGACAGAAACCTACAAATAAGGGTTTTTTATACTCAGGGAGGTTTCAAACATGGTGACTGACTAAAACCTTAATGTTGAATTTATTGGCAACTTGGACGCCTTCTGTCTGTGCACTTCGTATACGAGAAAGTAAAGTAACAAAAAAGAAAAATAAAGGTAGTTAAAATACAATTTATGTAATAAAAGAAAATGAAAACTCATAATATACATATTATTCAGATTTGAAATACAGAGTGGTCATTAATTATTGGAGGTATTTCAAAAATTAACAAAAAAAAAACTATAATGTAACAACTTCGTTTTTTTACGAGAGTAGCTCAAAAAGTTCTTTCAGCTAGGTAACGCGCCGCTATGGCGCACCAAATCTGCGAAAGCCAAAGCAAATGTCAAAATGGCTACCGTGCAACAGAAGGCACGTCAGGCACATCTTTGGTTCCACGGAAGCAAATCAGTTGTAACAGTTCAAAGTATTATTCGGTTAGAGTATCGAAATTGTCAGTCTCCAAGTAAGAATTTCATCAACCGTTGGTATGAGAAATTAAAGGGGACAGGAAATGTGCATCAGTGAGAGAGACAGTCACTCCTTAATTGCTCATATCAACGCTTAAAGGAGTTCTTACTTGGATAACGACAATTTCGAAAATCTAACCGAATAATTCTTTCAACTGTTACAAATCATTTGCTTTCGTGAAACCCGAGACGTGCCTTCTGCTGCACGGTAGCCATTTTGACATTTGCGTTTGACAGCGCAGATTTAGTGAGCCGTAACGGCGAGTTACCTATCTGAAGAAAAGCTTTTTGAGCCACTCTCTCATTTTAAAAAAAACGAAGTTGTCACATTATAGGGGTTTTTTGTTAATTTTTGAAAATGGGTCCAATAATTTATGATTACCCTGTATAATCAAAATTTTAGGGCTTTAAAAAAAGCTTTTCTCAATAAAACAGTTTGGCATCAATCTGTCTCAATAAACTGAAAAGAATTGAAAAAAATATTAATGTAAAAATTGCTTAAAAATACACTATATGCCCAAAAGTATCCGGACACTTGCAGATTTTCACATTTTTTAGAATTTCTCCGGAATGGTTTAACTGATTGCCTTCAAACTTCGGACATGTAAAGAATGGACAATAACTCACATTTTACATTGAAGATTTGGTCTAGAGGGCAATTAGGGGACCGTCTACAAACTGATGAAGACAAAAACGTTTTTGACCCACTCCGCTTCACAGAATACCGATAACAAGATGAAACTTTCAGAAATGGTAATGTATAATGTGCATAATATTTACAAGAATTTTCGTAAACTCAGCCCAAATATTTGGGAAGATATAAAGGTTTTCTTAAAAAATGTCAAATTTTCCCACCTGTTTTTTGCTTATAACATGCAGAGTTTTCTCTTATATTATACGAAACTTACAGAAAAGATGAAAATATGTTAGAAAAGCAATTTATAAAAATTTGGGAAAGAATCTTTGAATATAACAGGAATTATGAGCATTTTTAGTAAATACAGTTTTACTGCGCATGCGCGAAACATAGTGTAATTTTTCTTTCACAACTTTAAAGCCAGATATATAGGGCAACTTATATTAAAAAATTCAGTTCAATATCATTAGTATTCAGAAAGATATCGGCATTACAACGAGCAGAATTTTAGCTCCTGTAGCAGAGAAGCTAAAAGATGAGGGGTTGTACACAAATTGATATTTTATAAACTTATATCTTTGAATAGTTATATTCAATTGTAGAGTGGTTAGAATTTCCTGAATACCCATGAAGACATCTAATATTCGTAACGAGTTAAAAAATATATATGTAGAATTATTAAAATATTTTAAGGAAAGAAATTAATTACATAAAAAATCGTTTCGCCATAAAAGAAATATATTTAAAAATATCGTTTGGCCGTAAAATTGTAATATGTAACTTGTTAATAACCATGTAAATAATATAATTATAGTAATAAAATTTTTGTTATTTATAGTGCCTAATTAGCTGGAATTTAAGTTATGCACGTAATTGATAAGTCTTAATGGGTATTCAGCAAATTCTAACCACTATACAATTCAATATAACTATTTAAAGATATAAGTTATAAAATATCAATTTGTGTACAACCCCTCATCTTTTAGCTTCTCTGCTACAGGAGCTAAAATTCTGCTCGTTGTAATGCCGATATCTTTCTGAATACTAATGATATTGAACTGAATTTTTTAATATAAGTTGCCCTATATATCTGGCTTTAAAGTTGTGAAAGAAAAAATACACTATGTTTCGCGCATGCGCAGTAAAACTGTATTTACTAAAAATGCTCATAATTCCTGTAATATTCAAAGATTCATTTCCAAAATTTTATAAAATGCTTTTCGAATATATTGCCATCTTTTCTGTAAGTTTCGTATAATATAACAGAAAACTCTGCATGTTATAAGCAAAAAACAGGTGGGAAAATTTGAGATTTTTTAAGAAAACCTTTATATCTTCCCAAATATTTGTGTTGAGTTTACGCAAATTCCTGTAAATATTATGCACATTATACATTACCATTTCTGAAAGTTTCATCTTGTTATCAGTATTCTGTGAAGCGGGGTGGGCCAAAACCTTTTTTGTCTTCACCAGTTTGTAGACGGTCCCCTAATTGCCCTCAGGACCAAATCGTCAATGCAAAATGTGAGTTAGTATCTATTCTTTACATGTCCAAAGTTTAAAGGCAGTCAGTTAAACCATTTCGGAGAAATTCTAAAAAATGTGAAAACCTGCAAGTGTCCGGATACTTTTGGGCATATAGTGTAGGTCAACTTTTAAAAACTTCATGAAAAACCATATCATAGCCTCACATATTCCCAAAAATGCTTCCAATTCTAAAACCAGAAGAGGGAAGAAAAACGTTACATTTTTCCTTGGAAACTTGATCGGTAGCGGTCGTGATGGAATTTAATGTCTGAAATGATATTTTATTTAATAGTAATTATTAGTTATTTTTGTCATGAATCTAGTTGCAGAAATCATCATCATATAGTCAAATGTATCAAATTGGTATTTTTTTTAAAATTTTTATATAAATTATTCGTACACGAAACCCGTGCTCGCAATTTTCGTGAAGTTTAGAATTTGCGTTTTTGACAGAATAAAAAAAAATGATCCATTGAGCATATAAATATACAGTAAATCACCGTTTATACGTTTCTCATTTATACGCCGTTTGCATTTATACGTCGTTTCAGCACGATCCCGATTCCTCGCATTCTTTATAATGATAACCTGCTTCCTTTATGCGACGCAAAGCTTCGGTTATACGTCATTTTACCCCGTTCTAAAATGTGAAAAATTCCTCCTTTCTAGTACGTGAGCTGTGATAAAGATATCATGACTTCGAAATTATTCACAATTGATGAGTTATTAAAAGATAAACTGTCTGGGGCTAATTTAAGTGATGATGAAGAAGTTATTCCACCTTTTTCTTTAAAGACGCCATGGACTCCATTACAAAACTTCGAATTTATTTCTTTTGCCAAAAGAATAGTGAAAGAAATTCAACGAACTTAATTTGATTCATAATGATACACTTAATATTCACAGAAAATCAGCACGTCACGGCGGTTAAAAATTTTCTTAATTAGACGCCTGCCTGAATGCACACAAATCGTATAAGGTACTGTACGCAAGATATGCATTAAAAGTATGATTTTAATCACTTTTATAATAAATGTTTAATTTTAAAATTTATAATTTAAAATTTATATAATTTATTATTATGCTATGTTAAAAAACTTTAAACTTACCACTTTGAAATGAATTTATATTATTAGCATCAAATTTGCGACAATCAAAGTTGTTTAGTAAAATTTCGATTACACGTCTTTTCATTTATACGTCGTTTTACGTGAATCCCTTGAAAGACGTATAAACGGTGATTTACTGTACTTCAATTATAAAAAGCTTGAAAACAATCAACTATTAAAAGTAGAATAAACAAATTTAAAATCATTTTAACTTAAACTTTAAACAGAAAGAACAAAATTTAAACAATAAAATTTAGACAATGTTAAATTTGCGCGCAATTGCAGTTGCATACAAAAACAAAAAACCAATAGAAATCAAAATCATTCAGAGAAAGCAAAAAACTAAGAAAAATACTCTGAGAGAATCGAATTAAACAAACAAGGAATCCTTTCTAGTCCACTTTGTCAAGGGCTAAGGACTAAATTCGAAATGGATTCAAAATATTTGGGAAATTTTTCTGTAAGAAGCTTGCATTACGCCAAAAATAGCTTCTTCTAGCCCGGAATTTCCCAACAAAAGACAAAGGAGATCAGCACCTTCAAATAAGCATTATTTTAAAATAAAAAACAAACACAAACATAGAAACGCTAATAAGATTGAAATAAAAATATTAGCCATCGGGTTGAATAACAACCTTCATAATTCACCTTACTCAATTATAAAAACATATTCTATGTGTTGTCTTTCATCTCGTTTCGAATTACATTGATTATTTCCTTTTTCCTTGCGATGTATTTCAATTATACTAACCGCCTTCCAATCTGTTTCTATCTAATTTATCTATCTATCTATCTGTTCCTATTTAATCTATCTATCTCTTTCTATCTAATTTATCTATCTGTTTCTATCTATGTTAATATACAGGGTGTACACAAATGAAATGACTCATTTCAAAAATTAATAAAGGAAACTAAAAATGTTGGAAATACGGTTTTTTTAAATGAGAGCGCATCGCAAAAAGTTTTTTCAAGCTATTTGGGTGGTCTAGGGAGTCGTGAATTACCGGAAATCAAAAATTTGTTTACAGCCCTTATCTGAAAAAATATTAAATCTGTTAGAAAAATAAAATCATGTATTTGTAGGGAAATTTTACACTCCTTAATTTGTTAATTCGCATATAAAGTGAAAACTGAAGAGTTTTCGTGATATTCAAGAAAAACTAAAAAAAAGAGACCAGAAAACACGCATCGGCTTCTGCTGATCAGTAGCCATTGCGTACTGAATTTTCTCGCTGTAATAAATTTAGAACGGCGTAACGCCGCGCTACCTATCTGGAAAAAAAAACTTTTTGAGATGCGCTTTTATTTACAAAAAAACATAGTTTCAACACATTTTTAGTTTTTTTTATATTATTATTAATTTTTGACATGAGTCACTTCATTTGTGTACACTCTGTATTACTGGTATTCCTCACTTCGGTTGAATTAACTCTAAAATTAGGGCTCAACTATCAATATAAGTAAACGCATAATATTCGAAGATCTAGGTGTCTGGTGCCCCACATCAAGTTGATAAATAAATGCTATACTTGTACAAAGCGATTAATCACATCTAGTTTCAACGTTGTTGAGGAGCCATTATAGTGTAAGATGACGAGAGTTTAGTTTAGTTTAGTATAGTTAAATTAACGTTCCCTTTAGAAGCAACACGAGGGCTATTTTGGGATGTGCCTCATAATTTTGAATCGTGGTCAGATTACGAGGATTACACCTAATAAGGGTAAGAAGTTGTTGCATGCTCTCGGTTCCCGGGCAGGCGTAATGAGAAGGGAAACTGGTCAAGATCTTTTTATAGGTGATGGGTCTCTATAGAGGAAGGTTTGCTGCAATTGAGTCTATTTTACAAGAAAAAGACAAACCACTTTTCCTATCCGTGTTGGATCCACTTTCCTTTCACGTTAAGTTTCCCTTTTTTTCACTCTTTTTAGATAACATATTATTCGATTCATCGTCTGTTTCTTTAATAATATAGTCTATAGCATCATAATCTTTATTTATTTATTTTTGATAATTGCATGCAGTGAAAAAATTTAAATGACTGTTAAAAACCCATAGGTTCATATAAAATAATTATGATTGGTTATGTTCGTTGACTAGGAAATTATTAGAAAATGTATTGGATTCCCATTATATTTATGGCTTTATCATTCTACGTATAAAAATGCAGCATATGCTATTATATATATTCCCTTTTCAGATGTCCTTTTTACATCATTTGCCAATCCCCCTTTTCCCTTTTTTCATTTTTTTCCTACTGTGTATTTCATTAGCGTTTTTTGTCATACTACTCATAATAACTATGTTGAAGATTTTACTTTGTTGTCGTTCACAGAACTTTCAAAATACAAGATATAATTATCTTATCTACGGATTGAAAGGATTGTCGATGGAACGAAAGAGAAATTCTCTTTCTGTATTCTTGATGAACACTGGAAAAACAGGCAACCAAAATAACTACCAAGCTAATCAACGAAACAGCATTTTTGTGGAAACTTTTTTCTACTCAAAATATCTTATAAAAGCTTCATTTTTTAAGGATCATTTCATAACTCTTTCAAGATAATTTGACACTGACGTCATTATGAATATCAATTCCTCTAATTTGGAGTTATTTATTTTATTAATATTCTAGCAATTCAATGTTGTTATGCAATAGGGAACGAACTCCGAAACATACACTTTAAGACGCAGCTATTTTTCGTAAAACAATTCAGAAAATATTCTGATTTTTTTTTCAAAATTACTGCAATATAAACATTCTGCTTTGTAGCTTGTAGAGTGATACAGTTTTGCAGGGCAAACTACATCTATTTTGATACATCTTGTAGAAGTGAATCGGGAATAAATAAAATGGTAATTGGCTCTAAATTGCATAACTTCGCTCAAATGTACAACATACTAATAACTGCACAATATATGGTACGTGTACCTCTAGGGGTACTCGGTGGGCCAGTTCCGCATATGACAGTAGAGAGTACTCAAGAATAAAAATACTAACCAAAGGGTACCAGAGGGAAAAAAGTTTAGAAGGCGCTGAATTACTGTATTATAAGTATTCTGTCCTTCAAATTGAAAAATTGATTTAATTTTGAATTGCAGCCTACAGTTCGTAACGGTGAACCCGAGTTCCATGAAATGGTGGTTAGTTCTGTGATAAGCATTTCTAAGTTTTGTAATCATTCTAACAGTGGCGGCTCGTCCATAAGAGCTGCAGAGCTGCAGTCCTCCCTGAAATTATTTTAAAAGATTGAATTTTTGTTTTTATTCTAATTGGCTTACTTTTCCACTTTGAGAATTCAGTGATCAATGAAGATGACAAAAAATAATAATAAATGT